>JAJJWO010000360.1:0-81029 GCA_021655895.1 Fusarium sp. NRRL 66739
TAATTATATATCTATAATCTATAAAAATTCTATTATTTAATAGAGAAATAATTTAAATTTTAAAGATTTTGTTTTAATTTTATATAATAACGCTTAAAAGGCACTTATTAGGTGAGACTGGTCATTTCTTATAGAACCCTGGGGCCAGTGTAATACATCATTGACAAGACAGGCAGGCTGTCATCATACTCAGGCACTGCTGGTTCGCTGAAGCTCCTCGCTGCGCACCTCGCGATGAAGTGAGCTAACCTCAGCGACAGGATAGTCATCCTCGCCGCTCAGCTCTTCTAGAGTCTTGCGGGCAGTTTCGGGGATGAGAAGAGTGGTGAAGACGCCGAGAAGCATGAACAGGGCATAGATCTCCAGAACGTGATCCATCCAAGGAGCTTCATTGGTCTCGGTAGCACCGTGAGTGCGAAGAATAGAGATGGCGCCTTGTCCGATGATGGAGCCGATCTTGCCAGAGGCCGCAGAGATACCATGGGAGGTAGATCGGTAGCGAGTTGGGAAGACTTCACCGGGGACGATGAAGGTGGTGGTGTTGGGACCTGGGTTTGTAAGTAGATGATTGCGAAAGAACTCCGGGGGTTATATACCAAAGTTGAAGAAGAACTGGGCAAGCACGTAGATGGCGAGCAGGCCGTTGGAGGGGATGTGGTTGTACGCGAAACCCATGACCTGGACTTGTTAGTTGGTGATACGCCTCCGCAAGACAATAACTTACAATGAACAAGATGGTCAAGATGAGAAAACCACCAAGCTGGATAGTCTTTCGTCCGAGAGTATCGATAGTAGCAACCGAAACCCAGTATCCAGGAACGGCACCAGCGAGAACAATAATGATGTTACCGACAGCCGTGTTGTACAAGAACTCGTAGACGTTGTGGGCGTCCTTGGACGAGTATCCAATAACCTTGAGGATGGTGCCGTTGTTCAAGCTGAGGCCATAGAAGGCTACATCGAGACAGAACCACGAGCCAGCTGTTCCGAGGAGGAGAGACGCGTTCTTCCACTTGCTGTAGTGGTGGAGGAAGTCCCTCCAGCTGGCCTTTGGTACCTGCAGGTTAGCTTTGGCGCCCTGGTGAACTTGAGCGCGGGCGACTTCGTCGGTGTCGCCTTCACGCTTGCCTGTCATGTAGGCCTTGACGTCCTCGTCGGCTTGCTCGACGTCGCGGGCAACGTCGAAGGTGTATCGGGGGGTCTCGGGGATGGTAAGACGGTCTGAATGGCCGGGTCAGCTCATGTCTAGTAGCTACGGACATCCACGACTTACAGTACAGGGCGATGCATGCAGGGACAGCACCGAAACCGACGAGGGTACGCCACATCTTGTCAACGGCAACCTGGCAGTCTCCAGTGCAATGCTTCGTGTCAGGGGCGCCTTCGAGAGCGTTCTTGAAGCCAAGAGTGAGGAACATCATGACGAGAGCAGCAACTAGCTGGCCGATTCCCTGCATGGCAAAGACAGCGGCCATCATGGCACCTCGCCACTTGGTGGTTGCGAATCTGTTTGATGGGTTAGCAACTTGCAAAGCACAACTGCAGCACAACTTACTCAGATGTAATGATGGAAGAAAGGGGATAGTCACCACCAATTCCCACACCCATGATAACACGCCAGAAGATGATAAGACCAATGAGCGAAGTGGAAGGAGACCCGGCAGTCAAAGCCTGAGCAAGTGTAGCAAAAATGATAACAATAAGCTCCAGGCCATACATGCGCTTCCGGCCAACGATATCCGCCATCATACCAAAACCGATCTGCCCAATGACCGTTCCAGCAGAAGTAGACAGCTTGATGGCGTTGTCGGAGCTGGTAGCCAACTTCCCCTTGCCGGGGTAGTAGACGATGCCGAGCATGATGGTCAGCATGGAGACGACAAAGATGTCGTACGAGTCTGTGAAGAAGCCAACGCCGGCTACGACACAGGCTCGGACGTGATACCAGCCAAAAGGGGCCTTGTCGATCTCGGCGAGGGCGAGACGACGACGCTCGTTGGGGTCGGCGATGTGGGCGAAGTCGTTGTGGAAGTTGTGGAAGGCATTGTTTCCGCCGCTTGTTTTGGCGACGAACTTGGTTTCGGTGGTGGCCATCTTGAAGAATGAGTGTAGTTATGTATTGATTAAGATATTGATAGAATAGAGGTGGTGTTGGGAAGGGCTGGTAGTATGTACCTGAAAGGCACTCTGCCTGTCAAGATAAACTTTTGCCGATACGAAGAAAAGAAGCCAGTCAATAGAAATGAAACAGACAAGATGAGATATAAGTACAGCAAACCCAACAAAGATATCCTCAGAATATACAGATTACATGCTTCACCAGCAGAAACCATCAAACATCAAGAGCCGTTCCAACCGAAAACTATTCCCTTTTACGCTCTCACCGAGCAACCCCCATCCACTTACAGCCATATTTCCTTTTGATGCCTGGAAGCCATCAACTCCTCTACACGGTGGCTTTCCATACTCAGCATAGGATGAAAGCACGCGATGCTCGAATAAAGGAGTCGCTCATATCCCACGTGCCTCGAAGCGCCAATAATGCTTGGCTGCAGAGCCTCCAGGGTCTCGGCACACGGCACGGAATTAGCGTGCTTCCGCCCAATTCGACTCCGCAGTCAGCGACAGCTTCAAGGCCCAATAAGCACCTCAAATGCTAAGCTTGTTGCCAACGTGAACTGCTAGAGCTTTTGTTTTTCCCTTTTGGAAGACCGACGCTCGGATATCACGGCTTCAGCTGCTGTGCAGTGTTGCCGTTGTAATCCCGTAAGCGAGCGCTCATCTCTTGTGTTATCGTTATCCAGAGCTCAGCTTCTTGTTTGCTTCGTCTTGGTCAACTCATTGCCATGTCTACGCCTTCAGAGCCTCCGCCACTCTCACTCGAGGTCCTTAGTGATCCAAAGGACAAGAGAGATGCCCTCAAGCTGGTTGTAGACAGCGTCGCACAGCAGCGCCAAACCGCTTGCCGCGCCATCCTCCCCAGCCCAGAGGGTCTATCAGTTCTCGCAGCAGCCCTTGCCATCGCCTATTATGGCATCGGCATCAGGAATGACTTTAGCAGCATGATCATCACCTATCCCGCCATTGTGTTTATATACCTCTTGACGGCCCGCTACTTCGCCAGCGCATACATCCGCCTCGCTGAGGAGACGGACTGGCTCGCTTGGCTCAGCAAAGACGATGTCGAGGATACAATACTCGGTGCTCGTTTTGGAGATGAAATTGTCTCTTCTGTTATCATGCGTTTTGACAAGCGTGAAAATAAAGCATTGATACGTGGTTGGACGACCAGAGCCAGGTATCGCCGGCGAGGACTTGGTGGGGATATGCTTCGCGAGAGCATCAAGGTTGCCAAGCGGACGCTGGGACGGGAGTGCACTGTTGAGTTTGGCGATGACCACGCAAACAGCCACATGCTTCTCCACTCAGTCTTCAGAGGTCCGTTCCTGGTGGATCAGCAGGTAGCGAGATATGCTCTCGCTGTTGCTATCAAGGATTGGGAGGAGGGCAAGGAGGGTCCCCAATAGCCCCTGGGTTGGAGGATCATGGAAGGAATTGTGAGAAGTCATTCTTTCGCGCTTAAGGACATAGATTTGCTGACCAGTGACCAGATATAATATAATGCAGCTAATCTAAAAGCGATGGAACGCCGTCATCCTTGCCATCTTTCACTTGTCGCCCTGATCAAAACTCGCTTCACCGCATACTCGTCTCGGGGCCAGAATCCATGGTATCATTATTCATGCCCCTCACAGATCCAATGGCCTTCTTCCGTGGCTCAAGGCAGCAAAGCGACACCGCATTAGAATGGTCGACCATCCAACTTCGAGTCTTGCAAATTCCGTCGTCGTTCATAGCTGTGCTATCCTTTCTATACACTTATCACGACTTGAGCCCATTAACCTTCAGCATGGGCACGATGCTATGTAACGTCGGTATTGATGAACAGGAGTTTAATCTTGATATATGCTCTTGATGCGAAGACTCTGCCTGAAATGCATCCTCAGCAGTCATCTTTTGTTGTCCAGTCGTTAAGGGCCCAAAGCGAGAAAGCTGCGACCGGTGGGAAAGCGTTGCCCCGGCTTTTCCTTTGGTGTATTAAGTGTTGGCGGTCAGGCAATGGCCAAAGACTGCAAACATTGAGGTGCCGGAAGCTTGCGAAGTAGCATGCTATTTCCAGAGCTCGAAACCATCATGTTGGCCAGGAGAAACTGCGAGCAAGGAAGCGTCGCGGCCATTCACACGAGGCATACGGCGAGTATATATACTCGGTGACAATGGCGAAACACAACAAGGAAATGCAGCCAATTGCTTTTGAGGCAATGTCATATCGGGGTTTGGCATGAGGATGTGCACTCAATCATCTGAACGTCTGCATAGAGCTCGAGGCCGATGGCAATCGACCTCTGCCCAGAACAGACCTTTTGAACCGTTATGGGCCATGTTGGTCTTGGCGGATCAACTCACTCGATCTAGATGGCTTTGGTTAGATGATAGGTATACAAGTTGACTTGCAGACATCATTTGCGCCCGTTCATGTGAAAAGCCACAGCCGCACACGGCATCTTGGGGCGCCTTGGCTGTCTGATGCCAAGTTTCATGTCTCATATGCATGACACTCGTTCATGAGAGAATCTTGGGTGTCTTCCCTCTGAGTCGCGTATCCTCATCAAATAAACACCAGGAATGTCAACAACAGGTCGCGCCAAAGGGGAGCGAAAGCGCGGAATGAACGATTGTCTGTTAGTGCTTACTACTATTTACCTTGAAAACGCGTAGAGTCACAATTGGGACATTGCGGCTCTGCAGAGAACTGCTATGGCATTCCTTTTCTGTTTCAGGTTACGTTGCCGGTTTCAGCAAACAATTCTCTTGGCTAGGTAGATCGCATCTGGCGGCCCCGTCTTTGGTGTTGGACTGATTCCTACCCTACACGATGGGCTTGAGGAGTGTCCTCTGCCGTTCGCCTACCTAAACGAGTGGATAGCAGACAGAACAAAGTGATGACAGATGGTCAAAGAGCGAATCCTCCCGCTGCGGAGCATCATGAGTGCCAGGGATGCTATGGGGGTGGTTTGCAGGGTAGGCTGTGGCATTGGACATTGGAGGGTGAAGCCGTTGCGCGGCCTGTCACCATCTGCGTTATTGCAACACGGGAATGACCCCCGTAGAGTTTGGCTTTGATGCTCATCATTAAGATGATTACCCAGCATCACCTTGGAGTTGTTTTAATTGACAGGGATCCAATAGGTCACACCGTGGTCTTTTAAGACGGCAGGGCTGTGATAAGCTTTCACTGAGCCCCAAACACAAGATTGCCATTAGGCATCTCTCAAGCTCCTGTAATCACAAAACTTGTATTCCCAATTAAAATTCTTTCAAGAACCCATCGCAGTTCAATGTGGGTAAAAATCTCTTTGACGCAGGTACCATGTACCGACCAACAGGGATCGTCTCCCCCTTGGAAATCTGGGCAATGCTTAATTTCGGCGCCAAGTCTCGTTTCTCAACAGAGCAGATAAGGGACTTGATGCTGGGAATGACGTAAAAGACAGACGGTAGGGATGAGCTAAACGGCACTAGAAGCAGAGATTTTTTAATTACTTAGTACTGCTTCTGATACGGAGTCTAGGTGTGAGACGTTGGATCGACCGATGAGATATTTTTAACCATGTCCGATCTTGAGCTTGAGCGTTTCTTCTGGGAGCATCCCGGATTCTGGTTGACAATGGATGGATGCTATGCCAAAGTCAATCGATGATACAAGTCAATACTATTATTTTCTTTCAAATGCCATCTCAAAACTACGGAAAAGCCCAGCGGGAGTGGCTCACAAGAGGCCGCCTCATCCAAAGCAGAGTTTATGCCATCGGAGACACCAGTCCATGACGGGCCATGGCGCCGGAGCATGAGACAACGGTGCAAGGCCCGCAGTGTGGACTTCGTATTTCTCTGCGTGTCTCAGAGGAGAGGTGTAACTTGTATGTGAGCGGAACTACCGGAGCAGAAACCATGTCAGTGATGAACTCTGTACGGGCAGTGTACACCTCAGATTGACGTGCTGCTGCTTGCGGGGAACGCGTCGTGTAACCCTACAATTGTCGTTGCTTTCGAGGGGGAGAGAGTTTGCGGCGTTGGTGAGAGTGGTGAGAAGTGGTTTGCATTAACAACATACTCTACTGTAATCTCTTGGTACGCGTTGACAAATTGTGTGTATAATCCGTACTGCTTGGTGAATTGACTTTGGCTGTGATGAGTGACGATACAGGTGTTGGCAGGCTTCTCTACAGGGGTCCTATTTGGGGATCAGACCCCTTCCAGCGCCCTTCTGGAGCCCTGTCTTGGCTGTCAACTGCCATCAATTGCCCAACATCAGATCATCCGTGTCCAAAACCTTCAAAGGAACATGTACCAATTAATGACCTTGACAGGATACTACGGTAATTGTTTATTGCCTGCGGTTCACCCGACAGCACAAGGTTCATCCATCCAGGTCATACATCCACGCCCTCCCCGTTCATCAAGAGCCAGAAGATCAAAAGAACACGAACCTCGCGGTCTCGTGTAGCAGCGCTAGAATAAAGCCTGGCACCGTGTTCTAGCCCTGGTTCTCAGCCACGGCGTTTTTGTAAATTAATGCGACCAAAGGGAGAAGAGATGGCCGTTGGTTGCTGTGAAACCATCTTTATTTGTATTGTGTTAGGAACTAGTCTAATACATGCAAAGAAAACAAAACAAAACCTGTCCAAAAACGCCCTTCGTTATTCTATAGGTATGTAAGTATGTAAGTACAAAGACATTAAGTATCTGGTAATCATCGCTCTAAGAACTCTTGACCACGTTTATGGACAAGCTCGGCACATCAAATGTCACGGTTGTGTTGACTGAGTGGGCTTCGGTGCCCCAGGACAGGTAGCCCAGGTAGTACGAGGCCGAGGGGTAGTCGGAGTTCTTCAAGGAAAAGATCTCCTCGACTAGAGGCCAGACATCGCCGTCGAACTTTTCTGCTGGCGAGTCGAGATACCATGTCAAGACCTTTTGCATGGACTGGTTGATATCGTAGTAGAGTTTGCTGTGCGAACAGATTAGCTTGGTGTATAGCAATGTAATGCAAGCATTGGGAAATACAACTTACAACGTGTAGCCATCTAGCGTCTTGGTAGCAATCGGATTGGAGCCATCGTCGTGGAAGCCGAGGGGTTGTGTCAAGGGACCTATAGCCCCAAACCACACCATGATTTCGTGCGACGCGCCCTCGCTGTCCTGTGCCTTCTTCTGGTCCAGGTCCATGAACATATCCATAGCGATGTTGGCGCCGAGATGTTGGTCCTTGAGGTCCGCCAAGTCGGTCCCCGTCGCGGGTGTAGCGCCCTTTGCTGATTTATTTCCGATGGAGTAGCTCCATTCAAAATCGATGTCGATCTTGTCGATGGTGTTGAGCTTGGCCGGGAAGACATCGCCGTCGACCTTGATGTTGGGGAAGGCGTGCACAGGTGCTTTCTCTCCACCTTGAGGGTATTGCCACACTACGGACCAGTGAGGGGCAGTGGTATTTGTGGCGTAGGTTTCGTTGTTGAACATGTCAACCTGTGCAATGAATGTTAGCATGACACGGCATATAAATGTCCGACGATATGCAGGATTGGACTTACATATAAGCATAATTCCCCATCATCACCCTCATTCCAACCCCACTGGTTAGGATTGACTACACAAGCCAGTTAGCAACACGACACGATATAAACGGCTGTCCGACATCAAAGTCATGAACAACCGGGGAAGAGAAGAGAGCAAGATATCCATCTGCATCGGAAAAAAGCTTGTACTCACGTGTATACTCTTGGCCCTTGGTCTCGGGATGGATACCATACGACTTTTGGCAGTGCTGCTCGGTGGTAATGCCGTTCTTCTTCTTGCTGGGCCCATTCCCAGGCTTGGGGTCAGGCTTGAACAGAGGCGGTCCGCCGCTCGCATCTCGATGGCTCTGCAGACCGATCAGGACGCCCAGCGTGATGGCGATGGGCAGGGCCAGCAGGCCGAAGTTGACGAGGAACCGAATCGTCATGGCTTGGGGGGGGACAGCAAGCAGTTAAAACAAGAACAGAACAGAACAGAAAAGGAAAGGGAAAACGAGAGCAGAGAGAATATCTTTGTCTCCCCAACTCTTTCTTCTTCTTTTTTTCTCGTTCTCGAAACACAAGAGTAGTTTGGCTGCTGTGCTTGAGAGGAGACAAATGATAGGTAGCCAGCCAAGCAAAGGAGAAAAAAAGAACAAGCTTTTGGTGCAACGAGGCGTCTGCTCCTCGAACGTGGCAGAGTCTATCTTTGCACGTAGAGAGATTCCCTTTCTGTGCGCCATTTGTGTTGCCATCTCCCTTCTTTCCGCGTCCCCTTCAACATGTACACCCTCCCTTACATGGAGAAAAAGACGAACTCATCCCCCTGTGTCAATTGCCGACATGCCAACGACCAAAGATAGACACGGAGGGAGCCCAATCACGTCGGACCCGAGCAGCTGATAGTGCATAGTACAGCTGAACTGCCCCTGGCCTAGTGCAAGGGTGATCCCTGCTTGGGAGTCGTATAGCCAGCGTCTCGACCCCCTCCTCCTCCACTGGATCTCGCGATACGAGGGGCAGCATGTCACTAGATGGCTTGCCGGAAGCCAATGGGAGGGAGGACGGGTCCAGGAACAGCACTTTGACACCCACCCCCGGGACTTGGCCGTTTCTAGGTCCCCGGTACTGTACGGTAGTGTGTGCACATAACAGAACAGCTCGGTATGGGCGAGGATGATTGATACCGGTGGTCCAAGGGGTGGCTGAAAGCTTCTTTTCTTCTCCAGTGATAACGTACTATGTAACGTACATACTTTGCAGAGACTGGGACGTGCCAGTGTCTTGCTGGGAGCTCCATGACACACACACCCTCTCGTTCCTCCTCTCCTCCTCTCCCTTGTTCTATCCCATCCCATGTTTTTCTCTAGCCGTCTTGGCCGACTTCTCTCGTTTCTTGGATATCTCTTGGTGTTTCTTTCTTTTGCATCTACAGCACTTGCTTTCCTCTCACTGCCATAGTCCCAGAAACTAGTTCACTCGTTCATACAGCCACAGTCGAGGACACGCCAAGCAATCTAGTCGACGCCGAGTAGATAGCCTATCATCTCTCTCGTCAGCCCTTCTCTCACTGACTCTCTGCATACGGGTCGACGACGTGGACGACGGCGCATGCGTCTGGGTCTCGAAAGATGAATGGGTATCGCGGATATGGCGAGGCGGAGCAGGAGAGAGAGATGGTAGAGATTGACGTGCATAACGAGCACCAGTACCAGCAACAACATGAACAACCATATCGGCAGCAGCAGCAGCAGCAGGAGTACTTCCACCAAGATCTGCACTCCCCGTACGGCCCTCCAGAGCAGCAGCAGTTCACTCCCTACTCACCCTACCACTCCGAGGAATTCCACCACGGCCGGTCCATCACAGATAACAGACCAGCCCGGCCGACGCCGGCTCACATTGACGACTACAGCCCGGCGCCCGAGTGGCCTCCGCACATTGCAAGCAGCCCCGGGCAGTACTTCACCGAGACGCCCGGCGGCTCCCGGTCCGCGACGCCCACGCTGCAGAGCGGCCAGGGGACGCCGGCCAGGCTGCATCACCACTCGGGCTACTCGTCGGTCGACTGGCGACCCTCGAGCGTAATGGTACCCAGCACCTTTGCCTCATCCCACGATACGCGGTCCAGTGTCACTGACTATTCTTCCGACAAGCAGAACCAGAGCCATCTCAGCCTCGCCGCCCTTCTCCCCGGTGGTGCTGGGTCTGGCTCTCCGCAGAGCAGCAACAACACGCTGGTGAACAAGGACTACGTCGACACCGGCTCCATCCAGCATGTGCACAAGCGCGATGATGTGGAGATCTGGAAGGGCTGGAAGAGATGGGTGTTCAAGCTCGTGCCCTTTGTGACGTTTGCTAACACGAGTCTCTACCTGGTGTATCTCTCCCTGCGGATTGCCTGTGTCATCTGGGCGCAGCAGGCTGCTGAAGAAACGTACGTCGGTGCGTGGATCTTTATCGCCGTGGAGATTGCGGTGGCTATCCCGTCTCTGATGCACAACTCTTGGACCATGATGTCGATGAAGAAGCGCCAACGTCCCAAGCTGCGACTGACCGGCAACGACGTCCCGACTGTCGACGCCTTCATCACCTGCTGCGGCGAGGACGATGATCTTGTAATGGACACGGTTCGTGCGGCGTGTGATCTGGATTATCCTCGCGATCGGTACCGAGTTGTTGTGCTTGACGATGGTAAATCTTCTGGTCTCGAGGAGGCGTGTGCGAAGCTGGCCATGACCTATCCCAACCTGTACTACATGGCCCGAGTCAAGATCCCCGGCCAGCCTCACCACTTCAAGGCGGGTAACTTGAACTATGGGCTGGATGAGGTTCATAAGCTGCCGGGAGGCGCGGGTCAGTTCATGGCTGCTCTGGATGCTGATATGGTAAGTACTTGTTTACTGTGTGAGGAGGTCTTTGCTTACGATTATAGATTCCTGAGCGTGACTGGCTTCGTGCTATCCTCCCTCACTTGCTCGTCGACCCCAAGATGGCTCTCGCTTGTCCGCCTCAGTTGTTCTACAACACTCCTCCTTCGGATCCTCTGGCCCAGAGTCTCGACTTCTTCGTGCACGTCATTGAGCCCATCAAGGATGCTCTCGGTGTCGCCTGGTGCACAGGGTCAGGGTACGTAGCCCGACGTGAAGCTCTTGATGAGATTGGCAACTTCCCACTTGGCTCTCTGGCTGAAGATGTTGCCACGTCTACTCTGATGCTCGGCAAGGGATGGAAGACGGCGTTTATCCACGAGCCTCTCCAGTTTGGCACCGTCCCCGAAGACTACGGCAGCCATCTCAAGCAGCGTACGCGATGGGCTATTGGAACCGTCGACACCTCTTTCAAGCTCAACTTCTGTCTCTGGGGCGACCAGGTGCGGCAGATGACGGTTGCGCAGCGCTTCTCCGGCTTCTTGTACGCATCGCTGAGTCTGTACACTGTTCTTCTGACCGTCTCCATGTTTGCCATCCCCATCATCTTGGTCATGCAGAAGCCTCTGGTCGCCTACGCCACTGACGAGCAGCTCCGATGGCTGGTGCGAGCCTGTTTTGCGTCGGTCATCTCGAACCGTATCTGCGAGCTTGCGCTGTTCATGCCCGCGGGCTACCATACCGGCCAGCGAGGCTCTCGCTACCAGCTCTGGATGTCGCCGTATATTGCGCTGTGCATCATCCGATCCTTCGTTCTCCCGACGTGGCTCGGCGGCCAGGCGCAGGCGTTCAAACCTACTGGTTCTCTCGGCTCAGCGCTCAACGAGCGTGACGCCAAGCTCAGGAAGAACATGTTCCGCCGACTCTGGGGCATTCTGGTCAACTACATGGCCTTGTTCCACCTCTCCTTTGTCTATCTGACTCTCGTAGCCGTGGCCCTCACGTCGTTCCGATCCTTCGTCACGACGCACACAGTCCGCGACACCCTCACCGCTCTTCTCACCCATGCCTTCTGGCCGCCCCTGACCTTCATCTTCATCTGCAGCTCCCTCTGGACGCCCATCTCGTATGCCATAGATCCGCCCGCGATGCCCGACCGCGAGGACCTGCTTAGCCGAGATCCCAAGACGCAGGTGGCGCATCCGACAAAGGAGAGCAAGATGATTGCCTTTGGCGGTCAGGCGGCGTGGTTTGAGCTCGAGTACACGATTACCACTGTATACACGTGTGTGGTCTTTGTCGCGTCATTCATCTATTAGAGTGAGGGGGGGCATTTAATAACGAATTGTAACGATAATGTACGGAGAGGACAGCACAGCACAGCATACGAAGAGGCAGCCAATGTGGGCGAAAATTACGGGCGCAGAGACACAAGGTACGCTGGTGTTTTGTCTTGTTTTATTTTTACTTTATTTTCTCATTTCGCCTGTTACACCGAGGCAAAATTTTATATAGTGCACATAAGGAGTATACATACCATGGATAGATAGAGACTGGCCCCTCGAAGGGACGACAATTACATTAATAGAAAGAATGACATTGCATTGAAACAGACGAGACGAGCACTTTTACCCACTTGTCTTGACACGACTCGACTCGTCTCGGCATTGACTCGAGCAGAGGCGAGGCGCTACACTTCTTGGCCCCAGCATGTGCCTCTTCTCTTCCCTTGGCCCGCTTGCACGACTCGCTCGTATCAGTAATTTTCGCAAAAACTCGAGACGAGACAAGACGCGGAAAAACTCTTGTTCCTGAATCATGTTTTGTCTTCTAGAAAATCCGGAACGCTACCGTGGCCACTCAGACCGTCAGACAGACAGACCCTTATCTCGGGTGCCGCTCCACCGTAATCTGAGATTGCGATAGCTAAATCTCGACTGAGAATTTCGCCTTCATATTCACCGCAACAATGGCCTCTCTCTCTCTCTCTCAACAAAAATAAAGAAAACCCTCCTCCGAACAAGGTCCCCTTGTTCCCCTGGGGGGCAGCCTATTTGCCTTCTGTGCTAAGCTCATGGGAAAAATAGGGTCCAGGCTCCACGTCTTGCTTGTCCTCTCCATGATCTCCCGCCCATCGTGGGCCCATCATTGGCCTGTGCAGGGCCCTGGACCCCTATTCTCGAAGCTTGCCAAGGGGTCGTTTGGGTTTTTTTTTTGTATGCTATCGCTGGATTAGGTCAAGGTTGGAAACGAGGGATTGTTCTGCGAGGTGTGTGCTGGTTAGGATAAATAATAAGAGAGACTTTGTTGGGGCAGCTCTATTTTTCCCTCTTCCTCCTCCTCCTCCTCCTCCGCCTCTCTGTGCTCGCTCTCTTTTTCCTGTGCCAATTGCCTGAGAGAAACTGCTGGCTTGAATCCTTCATCCTTCTCACACAATCTCTCAAGCCATAGACGCAATGGCGACTCGTCAGCGAACTGCCACCACTGTTGTGGTCGAGGACCTCCCCAAGGTGAGTCGAGTCGGTCAAGCTCTTTTCCCCCCGTCTGTGCAGCTCTCTCTGACTTTCTGCCTCTTCAGGTCACTCTCGAGGCCACTTCCGAGCCTCAGTTCCCCGACATCAAGGCCATCAAGGATGCCATCCCCGCGCACTGCTTCCAGCCCTCGCTCGTCACCTCCTTCTACTACGTCTTCCGTGACTTCGCCATGGTCTCGGCCCTCGTCTGGGCCGCCCTCACCTACATCCCCAGCATCCCCGACCAGACCCTGCGCGTCGCCGCCTGGATGGTCTACGGCTTCGTCCAGGGCCTCTTCTGCACCGGCATCTGGATTCTGGGTCATGAGTGCGGCCACGGTGCCTTCTCCCTCCACGGAAAGCTCAACAACGTCGTCGGGTGGTTCCTCCACTCGTTCCTCCTCGTCCCCTACTTCAGCTGGAAGTACTCGCACCACCGCCACCACCGCTTCACCGGCCACATGGACCTCGACATGGCCTTTGTCCCCGCTACTCAGCCCAACCCTTCCAAGTCGCTCGTCTTTGTTGGTATTGACATTGCCGAGCTCTTTGAGGACACCCCCGCTGCTCAGCTCGTGAAGCTCATCTTCCACCAGCTCTTCGGCTGGCAGGTCTATCTCCTCTTCAACGCCAGCTCTGGCAAGGGCAGCAAGCAGTGGGAGCCCAAAACCGGCCTGGCCAAGTGGTTCCGCGTCAGCCACTTTGAGCCCACCAGCGCTGTCTTCCGTCCCAACGAGGCCATCTTCATTGCCATCTCCGACCTTGGTCTTGCTCTCATGGGTACCGCTCTGTACATTGCTTCCAAGTACGTCGGCGTCTCGACCGTGCTGTTCCTCTACGCCGTCCCCTACTTCTGGGTGCACCACTGGCTGGGTAAGTCTCGATTGAGCGACGAACTGTGATGAGATGGACTGTTACTGACGTGTCTTTAGTCGCCATCACCTACCTTCACCACCACCACACCGAGCTCCCTCACTACACCGCTGAGGGCTGGACCTACGTCAAGGGAGCTCTCGCCACTGTCGACCGTGACTTTGGTTTCATCGGCAAGCACCTCTTCCACGGCATCATTGAGAAGCACGTCGTGCACCACCTTTTCCCGTAAGTCGCGCACTCGTCTTGCACAGCCAGACCACATTCTAACCCGTCCCAGCCGCATCCCCTTCTACAAGGCCGACGAGGCCACCGAGGCCATCAAGCCCGTTATCGGCGACCACTACTGCCACGACGACCGCAACTTCCTGGGCCAGCTTTGGACCATCTTTGGATCCCTCAAGTACGTGGAGCACGACCCCACCACCAAGGGTGCCATGCGCTGGGCCAAGGAGTAGATGTCCGGGTCCGTCGAGGGATAGAGAGATAGAGAGAGATAGACATCAAGGGATAGACTAGACATGCGATAGATCTAGATGATTGCTTTTCGCGCTCGGTCGCTGTAAAAACTGGAGTTTGGTTCTTGCCCATAGAGGATCAAGGGTAGATACGAATATGAATACACGTTTGCGCGCCACATCGCCATGTCTTGGTCTGCTCGGTGGTCATGAGACAGAAAGACTGTACCCCGCCTTCGAAGCTGAACACGTGATTCAATGCATTTATTCTGAGGCTCCCAGTAGTTACCCCACCAATCTAGAACAGCCAAGGAGCCAAGATGAAGCTATCGCGGCCAGTGAGAGCAGTCTAAAAACGGGATGGCACCATCTAAAAGCAAAAGCGACCAAGCAATATGTGGGTGATGAGACTTGGGGATAATCTATGGCGTCTAGCATTTTTCCAAAAACGCCCGCAATTAATTGCGGTGAGCGGGATAAACCCGACAACTTAACGCCCCCATTTATCAGACCGAACTGGGGTACAAGACTTGGCATTCTTTGTTGGGTATAGTACACGTTTCGCAGATGGAGCAGTTTTGCCTCAATCTGACGCCCAAGTCAACATCTATCTCAACGATCGCCATGCACTCCACCACTCAATCAAGTAGGAGAAAAGGTAACCAACGCTATGCTTATCAGGACATTGGCAATGCATGTGAGAGCATAAGCTGATCTCCTTCAGCCTGTGATTACTGCGTCTCGAGAAAAATCAAGTGCGATGGCCGCAAACCCACGTGTTCAAATTGCACTCTGTACAGCATCATCTGCAAGACCACAGTAACTACAAGGAAAAGAGCCTCTGCACGCAATGGCAATGGCGACTCTGCGTCTGCAACGCCGACGCCTGATCAGTATGAAACCTGATATCTGACTGACAGCATATGATTCTATCTAACCTTGTCAAGACATGATCGGGTTGGCGCTCTGGAACAACGTCTGGCAAACATCGAGGCTCTTCTCACCATGTTAGCTGGGCCACCGCCGCCAGCACTAGAGGCCTTGAACCAGACAGAAGCCTTGGTTGATCCTACATTGAGGACAGCAGAAATCCCTCCATCAAATCAGATGGAGCTGCCTCCGCTTGCTGATATTCTCCCAGCCGTTGACAACTACTTCCGTAACCTCAACACCATCATTCCTCTATTCGATGAAACTGCATTCATGCGTATGCTCCTCGACTGGTTCTCCCTGTCTGACAAACGTTCCATGGCAACATGGGCTGCTATCAATGTTGTTCTGGCTATCTACTATCGTATATGCGAAGGACGGCCTATCAAAGATCCGCTGCTTGCTCAGTGTGTTCAGAACATCCGGTCTGCCATGCCCGAGGTCATGACACAAAATGAGGGTCTCATAGGTCTGCAGGTTCTTCTGGGCATTGTGATAGTGCACCAAGGATCCTCTGACTTTAAGCTATGTCTTGTCTTGATAGGAAGCGTTGTCTCGATGGCCCAGAACCTCCGCTTGCACTTGAAGCAAGCACTAGCGGGGTGTTCAAGGACGGATAGAAAACAGCGACGTCATCTTTTTTGGCTTTCTTATATTTACGACAAGGTACGTCTAGAAGCTATGCCCAAGAGGCTGAAACTCATGTCTATAGGAACTTGCCATGTGGTCCAAAACTCCCTATCACCAAGCGGACAGCGAAATGGACATGGAGTTTCCAGACGCGGATCCGGAAGATGACCTTGGAGTCATCAACTCTCCTACATATAATATCCAGTTCAACTACCTACGTACCCGCGCACATCTTGCCCATATACAGGGGAAAGCTCACGACCTTCTCTACAGCCAAGAATCGCAGAAACTCACCCAAGAGCAAAGAATGGACGCCATATCTCGCACCGAAGGAATGTTGACCGAATGGGCTGATTCGATACCTTCTGAGTTACAGCAGGCCAAGAGCATTGCGCAGCTGCTCTCTCCCGTGGCGGCACAGTTGGTCATGACGTTATGGTACCGCTATTTCGAGACTCGTCTTAAGGTCCATTCTATCTTTACTTTTGGTGAAGATTGGATCAACAGAGTGAGTCGGTACTTACCGCCTGCTGTGATAGGAATCAACGACGAGCAAATAGACGACGAGATGAGACGGGCAGGCTTGACGCCCTTACCACCAGGCTGGGCAGAGTGTGTGCACTACAGCCGACTTTGCCTCGAACTATTCACCACACGCCCACCGAGTGAATACACGACATGGTGAGCTTTCTTTAAACCCAGATATGTCCATGTCTGTGCTGATAGGATTTGCAGGATGCACGCTTGCGGCTCATACTCTTGTTTCATTCTTCTCATCATCAACATGATCGAGTTTCCAGACCATGAGCTTGTTGTGCAAGACCGCGAGCTGCTGGACGGCTTTGATGAAAGGTTTGACGATCTGGCGAGGCATCTGCCGAAGCAGCCGTTTGAAAAGCTACTCCATGTAGCTAACCAGCTGGACCGGCGGGCCAAGGAGCGGGTAACTGATGAGATGGCGGCTATGGGACAGGTAGCCGACGTGATGGCGGCTATGGGGCGGGTAACTGATTTGACGGCGGTTCGGCGGCTGGGTTCTTATGAAGCAAACACCGTTGAGCTGAGTCCTTCCATGGCATGGGCTATCTTGGATGATATGGAGATGCAGTAATCGAGGTTTTAATAATCAACTTGTGCGCTTACTAGATACAGTAACATAATTCCACACCAAGGTCAGCTCCCGATAAATTATAAACTATAATTTGCCCATGCGCTTACAAACCCGCAACTCCCAGCGAATATAGATATAATTCATCACCCTCACAATCTGAATAGTTTCAAAATGTCAAGTTTCGGCTCATAACTACGTCTTTGATTAGTCAATCTTGGCTCATTATTATCAATCCACTGCACCCGACTTTTTCGACCCTAGTTTCCATTCGTCTCCCACCGCCACAACTTCACGCTTCAGACAACAAGACATACAAACCTGAACAATGGCAGACCGAATCAAATATAGCCAGTCTCAGCTGGACAAGTACTACGACCGGATTGCTCTTCCCACATCTGATCGAAAGTTCGACGTCACCAATCTCTCATCCGACGCACAGCTGGAGTTCCTCTTCCGACTGCAAAAACAACAACTCATCACCGTTCCCTTTGAGAATCTCACTCTCCACTACTCATGGCATCGCATAGTTGATACCACCGTAGATCATCTCTACGATAAGATCGTCGGGGAGAAGCGCGGCGGGTACTGCATGGAGAACAACAGTTTCTTCCACACGGTTCTTCTTTCGCTGGGCTACGATGTGTACACGGTGCCCGCGAGGGTGTTTAGTCCCGATGCGGGAAAGTACGGGGGTATCACGCATTTACTCAACGTTGTCATTATCGGAGGAGATTCTTACGCTGCCGATGTCGGGTTTGGAGCCCGTACTCCTACTCTACCCCTGAAGCTTGTTGATGGACAAGTATGCAACCGCTCAGACTCTGGACAGATGCGGTTGCGGTTCGACACTATTCAGCAATACCTGCGCCAGGAGCAAAAAGTCTGGATATACGAGTACCGCTCTCGCGACGAGGCGGAGTGGATTCCTCAGTGGTGCTTTATGGATTTTGAGGTTCTACCCGAGGATATTCGTGTTATGAACATGGGTCCTTCAAAGAGCCCTTCGAGCTTCTTCACTTTCAAAGTTGTCTGCGTTTTATTCACTTCTCAGAATGAGGATTACTCTGACATGGACGTGAAATCAAACATGGCGGTGAAGGAAGCGGGTGGAGATGTCGATGGCGGGCTGATTATTGAGGGAAACATCTTCAAATATCGCAAGGGGGGCGTTGTTAAGTGGCAAAGAACTTTTGAGTCGGAGGATGAGCGTTTAGAGGCGCTGAGGACGTACTTTGGGGTCGAGTTGACTGAGAGGAATCAGAGGGCTATCAGAGGAACTGCTGGCTCCATAGCGTAGAAGTACAACAAATAGCCCGGGGGTATATCGTGTGTAACTTTGTATGACTTATAGATCTGTACCTAGCTACATAGATTTTAGATATCGTTTAAAATAAGCATTGTATGGGAATCTTCATAATCAAGCGTAGATTGTATGCTATGTCTGGTTTACTAAGCCTTGGGAATCTATAGATTCTCCCTAAGTCTATCTCGGCTATCCTGACCCGGAGTTAGACCGTATTTGGTATATAAATCATATTTCCATTCCATGATAAAGTAGCTATAAGTTGACATGTATGTAAACTATGTCTCCACGCCATGTAAACCTTGCGCTTTGGTATTGCCCTTCCCGTGCACAGGTTGTACGGTTCCTGAAGATCCTCGGCCATACTAATAGGCCAGAGCAGGTAAGATAGCTAATCTACTATGATTCGAAAATTGCGTGAGTTATCCAGTCTTGGCGTTGCCGACCCCGAATCTCCAGGAGCTCCGCGGACTTCCGCGCAGTTCCGGTGCACACGGAGTACCGTTAAAATGACCAGAGACTGAGCACTCTGGGCAGTATAAATGAAAATATAAATTCTCTTTAAATGAATGGAGGTTTTCAAAGTAAACATGTTCGTTGCATGAGATTCCTTTGCACATATATATAAAACAACAGGCATGACTAACCAACCTCTGAGCGACAATACGACTATGCCCGGCACCGTCATCATAACAGGTGCCAACGGCTCTTGCGCTCTGGGCTTCGTCGACCGTCTTCTCTCAGCCTATCCATCATACACTCTCCTCGGAACTGTTCGCAACACCGACATAACCTCTGACGAAAACACGGCAAGACTCGACCAAGTGATCAAGTCCAAGCAAACCTCACGCGCTCACATCGAAGCCCTCGACCTAGGCAAGCTCGCAGACGTGCGCCTCTTTGCCGAGACGACATCCCAGCGCATCGCGGACGGAACGCTACCTCCTGTAAAGGCCATCGTGTGCAATGCCTTCACCATGTCAGTCAAGGGCCAGCAGTTCAGCTCCGATGACATCGAGAAGACGTTTCAAGTGTGTCACTTGGCGCATTATCTGCTGATTCTAAAGCTACTGGGATCAATGGCCTCGGACGGGAGGATCGTGATGCTGGGCTCTGACACGCATTATACGGATAGGCCGCATCCACTGTATAAGTTGAGGCCCTCGATTCCAGATGATATTGCTAGGGTTTTCAAACCTGAGCCTTATGCGCCTGGACAGGAGCACGATAGGGGATGGCAGGCATACGGAACAGCCAAATTGGCCAATGTCATGTTTATGCATGATCTCAACGCCAGGTTGAAACATGCAAGTTACAATATCACCGTCCAGTAAGAGGTAGATATACTAACGTGCACTTGATAGGACGCGAAGCTCTCGGGAATCAGAGCGACAGCAGTAGACCCAGGCGGTCTCGTTGATTCGCGTGCGGTGGCGGTCCAGAAGCCGTTGATACGCTTTCTATTCGCCGTAATCTACCATCTACTGCCGTTGCTCAAGTATTTCACCAAATCTGTGCGCTCATCGGCAGATGCAGGTCGTGATCTTGTCGAAGTGGCTGTGGGGGACAGGTTCAAGGATGTCGAAGGATATTTCGAGGGTTTGAGTCGCGCTGAGGAGGATGCGGTGAGTAGGGATGTTGATAAAATTGACAGGCTCTGGAAGGGTTGCTGGAAGTGGGCAGGGTTGAAAAGGGAGGAGACGACGTTGTTGAATGTAGAGCTGTGAAGAAGAGTTGCGAATTATCATGGATTTGAAGTACTTCTGGAGATGTGGAATATGAGAATACCAAGCATCTTTATGCCAGCCCAGCCGACTGTGGACAAGCTCATCTAATATACAAATTTACCAAAACCTATCAACGCCCGGTTGTCAAGCCTCGATCAACCGTTGTGCAATTTCGCGCAAAACAACGTTCTATTATACCAATGCCGGTCAGCAAAAGGAACGGCCTGAAATCCAACGACAACTGATGATGGGTTCGCTGATGTTCAATACAGCTGATAATGTTAGCGAGCAAACAAAGCGACGTAGAAATATCAACTTACCCAGTTGAGTAGCCACATTACACCAACGATGGCCGCAATTCGTATTTGAGGCGCCGTAGTCCAAGAAGAGAAGAAGCTCTTGGCGCGATCCAAGTGAAAGCTGTTGAGGAAACTGATGTCTGTCCAAACTGGTTCAATGATCTTGAGTTGGTTCTCATCCTCCTCTCCCTCCTGTGCTACTGGTTGCCCCTCACCCTCACTCATCAGCAGTTTGACCATGTCGCCCGAAGCTTCAGCAACCAAGTGGCTGATCCAGAGAAAGATAGGGACAATGATAGCCAAGTCGCGCCAGCGATCAGTTAGCAGACCGCCATCTCCCTTGAAAGCATCTAGAAGAAGAACACCTTGTGTGTCTGCTGCCAGGAAGACGTGGAACTGCAGGATAAAAGTCTCTAGAGAGCATCGACCAAGCCATGCCGCGGCAGTTGAGTAGAAGTTCCGTACAGGAGTTGCCGCGTTCCGGAGAGCAACGAAAGCAACAACCGGGAAGATTGATATGAAGGGGTGCAGAATAACATACACACTCTTCTCTTCAAAGAACGTGCAGAGGTAACCGTATCCTACAACAGCCACAGCAGAGGGGGCAATGGCAAACTTGTAGTTGGTGTACCAAGAGCTGTCGCGTTCAATGCGTTGATGCACAACACCAGCAAGCATTCCGACAAACACAATGGCACCGTCCAGAGTGACACGGAACGTCCACTCATCAAGATCCCATTTGATGCGAAACACGACATCAATGATTGCGAAGACCCATTTGAGGACCGGAGTGATGTTGAGGACTAAAGTAATGAAAACGAACGATGCCGAAATCTTGCTGACGAGAATCTTGATGCTATCGTTGAATCCGGAACATATAGCCAGTGTGGCATAGACGACGAGGAACCAGAAGCTGACGAGGGGCGCAAAGTAGTAGTACATGTAATCGGTGCCCATTATATATGGAAGGGCGCAACTAAGGATGTTGAGGCGGAGGAGGACATTGGCGATGCGGCGGAACGAAAAGTCCCTCTTGGCGAGGAAGTAGATGGTGTGGCCATATCCTGTCTGAAAGAGATAGGCAGAAACGAGTAATCGGATAAAGATGTAAATAGGGAGATTGCGAGAGGCGCCGGTCCAGTGGTAGACGAGGATAGCAGCTTGCATCCATCCCTTCCATTCTTCAGTCTGGTCTCTCGAAAGAATGCCTGCGTCCTCTACAACAGTTGCCGTGGGGGCAGTCTCAGCACCAGGTAGCCGGGGCGCACGGAACTTGGTCCTGCGAATAGTAGCCAAAGCTGCAATGGAGCAGATTCCGATGAGAATGCCAAACTCGACGGGGACGAACTCCTTCATACCCTTGGCAAACAGATGGGTGCGGTCGGCCAAGTAGCAGTAGAGCAAGGCGATGGCAAACACGCCGACCTTGATGTCGAGCCATTGACTGCGATTGACCTTGATCGACGAGACGAGGCTGATAAGTTCGAATGAGATGCACAACGCCGCGTAGATGACGGTGATAGCGAGAACGGCAAGATGAGCCCATGATCGAGAACCGTAATCGGTGCAGCAGGTTCGGCTAAAGGGATAGCCAGACTTTCTATCGAGTTTGGCGTTGCATCGGAGGTTGAGCAAGATGTTGGCTTTGATCTCGGCGACTGAGTCGATGACATGGAAGCCAGTTTGAGTCTTGTCGACGATGGCCGCAGGTTGCTCATATGAGAGTGAGGGAAAGGCCCGGAGCAAACGGAGCTTGTTCTTCTCCTCCACGTTGAAGATGTACTCGTCAATGGCTTCGACCTCACCTTTTTGGATGCCCTTGGGGCGGGTTCGCGAGGCAGGGAGTTGCTTATAGTACGGAGGTGCCACGGGAGCGATGAAGACTTCATTACCGACACCTTCTTCAGGGTCCATCGGGGCTGTACCGAACTCGGGTAGGTCATCGAGGTGAAGGATGCTGGTGATGTTGTCCAAAGCTCGTCCGAAGCGCTTAGCAGACTCATTTTCGTAGAAGCCAATTGCGTACCAGCTTCCAGCACCAAGCATGATGAGACCGGGGCTCTTGTTCTCCTTGGCTGAGTGACCATGCTTCTCTTGGCTGAAGTACTCGAGTTGCTCGGTTAGATTAGACCTAGTACCTGTTTGGAACCAAGGGTTCCAGATCTGCAGCATTCGAATGCCATTGAAGGTCATGTTGTAACCCTCGTGTATTGGTGATTCTTTGCGGCCTTTGTTGGCCTTCTTACGGTCCAGCTAGGAGAGTGTAGGTCAGTCAAGGAGGCCTCATTCGCATGGATCGTACAACGTACCAATCGCGCCATGCCCCAGAAGATTTGCCTGGTTGTTGAGTCACCGGAGAAGACCATATGACGGTCACCCATGCATTCCTTGATGTCCTGGGCTGTGTAGTGGTGCAACATGCAGCCATCGGGCTGCCAGTTGGTGAAGGGCTCCCGATCACCGTTCTCATTCGGAGGATGTATCCAGCTTCCATTTCGCTGGGTATTTCCAAGCAGCGCCTTGCATCGATAAGGATCGTCGGACGGAAAGATATCGTCGAGAGTAAAGACTGTAAAGAGCAGGAGTGAAAAGATGATAGGAAGTAGCCGGGCCGCGAGGGCGATGGGAGGGAACGCTTCGAACATGATGCCTAAGCCCGCCTCGCTGGGAGCAGCTACCTTGGGTGGTCTTGGAGTATAATGATGGTATCGCAGAGAGAGCCAGGGAAGGGAACAAGCTCAATGCGTCGTATGCGTGTATATTACGACATCGAATTGAGATGTATGTGTTCTTCTCAGAGACACTTGTTGGATCAGAGACGCAGAGCCAAGAAAAGGCCAAGGAAAGAGGCGGCGGGAGGGAAAACGGCCACACGTAGGTTAAACAGACAACAAAGGACCGAGCAAAATAATATGGAAGAGGAGGGAAAAGGAAAAGAAGGAGTAAAATTATGCGGAGGGTGGTTGAAGGAGGGAGCCAAAAAGAAGCCGACGTGGAATGCCGGGCGAAGGGTGCGAGAGACAGAACGCGTGTCACAGTCGAGACTTGTTAGGAAAGAAGCCTCCAAGGGTCTGGATTAAGGGAAACAAAATAGAAGCAAGGAAGGACGGAGATGCTCTTTGAGGTGGCTGCTGGAATGCATGAGGTGCAGAACCTGAGCTGGGAGTGGAGGTTGAGGGAGGGAAGATGGCAAATGATGTGAGGGAATTGTCTTGGACTGTAGTTTATGGCTGTAAATCAAGGGAAACAAGAGACGATCAAGGGAGGAAGCATGCAGCAGCAGTAGTAGGGGCATCGTCACCTTACGTGGATATGACAGTCAATGGCCAGTGAGCTTCACCATGTTTCGTATGTACAAGCACAGTTCTAAAACAAAGAGACCCAAAATAGGACATAAAACACCTTGTTTCCGACCAAGATGCATGCAGCTGTGCTATTTGGAGCACAGGATACAGGATGCAAGGGGGCTGGCCACTCCCTGGTTCCGATTCCATAAAGACATCTCCAGCTCTCAGGACCTGACATGTCAGTAAAAAACAAGCTTTTTGGCAGGGCGGGAGTGCCTGATTTTCAGGCCCTGCACGCTAAGCCTTCAGCAGTGACATCCCCTGTGATACCTAAAGTACCTACCTAGGCACTCAGCCGCAGCGTTACACGCGATCGGGATCTAGGAGACGTTGCGAAACTGGAAGCTTGGCCTTTCTTTTTACAGTCGCAAAAATACGAGGATAGACAATTCTAAAAAGGGAGCCTTTCCGAGGCGAAAGCGTAGACGCCATCTTCTCAGTTGCCATCAAGATATGACAGCCCGCCAATACTCTCAGCAAACCTGATTATCGACAGCCACAAGTCTCGAAAGCAAGGGAGACTTAATGCATACCGCTAACCCTCCCTGCATTCCGTCTAGAGGCTGTAGCCCGCCTACAAAGGGGGCAATATCTGATATTGGTTGGCCCAAGCCGGAAACCAGGGAATAGCTATCCCTGACCAACATTATTCACGTCGATTCTAGGCAATCCATCGCGTGGTCCGTTTCAGTCCAGATCGAGCTTGATTATGAATAAAGACTTGCACCGTTCGATCTGTCACTCCATGTGCTTGTCCGACACCCGCTGCATCGCCATCTGAGTCAACTGCCGGAGGATAGCACATTCAAGACCTTCAATTTTCCCTATCTTTCTACCCGCGTCTCATGTGTCTCTCATCCTTGTGCCAGCCCAGAATCCTGTTCCGAACGTCGGTGATCTTTGTGTTTCCATCGGCTCATACATTAGTCACCTCCACAAAACAAGTTGCGATCAAAATGCGGGTGTATCGTGGTGCATGTTTGCTTTTTGACGGACGCCAGATCTCAACAGCGGACCACGGACAGGTTATACATCAGATCGATCTAACGTAGAGGTGAAATTTAGTGTGCAGGCCAAGACAATAGCTGCAATTGATGACAACGCTCAATTGAGCATGACCCAAGTCGCCTTCTCGCGGAGGCCTTCCCGTCAGTATGACCGGGCCGGAGGACGGAGCCCCGCATCGGGACGGGCTTCCGACCGGGAATGCCGGTCCCGTCAACGTATTTACCCTGATGACTGAGGCCTGCACAATTAAAAAATTATTAGACATCTTATTCTAAAAGACCATAATTGATTAATTCTATCTTGTTTTAACAACATGTCATATTGGATCGACACAGAGGACTGGCATACGGCCGGCGAGCCATTCCGTATCGTTCACAAGCTCCCTGCCGGTCACCTCCCAGAAGGCGAGACAGTTGCCCAACGGCGCCTCGCAGTTATAAACGAGCCCAATCATCCGCTTGATCAGCTCCGTCAGTCCCTTTGCCATGAACCGCGGGGCCACGCAGACATGTATGGCGGCTTCATCACCCCTCCCGACGACGCAGGCGCTCACTTTGGCGTCATGTTCTGGCACAAGGATGGCTTCTCAACGGCTTGCGGACACGGGACCATAGCTCTTGGATTTTGGGCTGTTAATAAGAGGCTCCTTGAAGTGCCAGAATCTGGAACCGTCGACGTCGTGATTGACGTTCCTTCAGGTCGTGTTGTAGCCAAAGTCGCGGTTGAGCAGGGCAAGCCGGTACACGCTGACTTCATCAACGTCAAGAGCTATCAGATAGCCAAAGATTTGACTGTCGCTATTCCATCGCAAAAGCTTGAAATACAGGTCGATCTGGCCTTCAGCGGTGCTGTATACGCTACAGTTGACGCGGCGCAACTGGGTCTTGTGGTTGAGCCTAGCCATTATATGGAGTTCATCAAGCTTGGGCGGGAGATCAAAACTTCTCTTGGTGTAAGAGCCCATTACCATACATATGATCTATACGGCGTTATTTTCTTCAACCAAGATAGCCAGGAAGGTCAATCTGGCGACGTCCACCAGCGGAATGTTACTGTTTTCGCTGATGGTCAAATCGACCGCTCACCCTGTGGCTCTGGTACAGCTGCCAGAGCAGCCGCGCTTTTGGCAGAGGGACGCCTAGCCGCAGGAAAGTCGAAACTTATTCATCGATCTATAATCGATACAGTGTTTGAGGCAGATGTTGTCTCTGAGGAATTGAGCCCTGTCGGTGGCTTTCCGGCCTGTATACCCCGTGTAAGAGGAAGTGCCAACTTGGTTGGGCGCATGAGCTTTTTTATTGATCCAACCGATGTCATTTTCCCCGGATTTCTGTTAAGGTGAATAGTACCTGGCAATTTAACATGTTTATTGTTTATTATTTCTACAAGGAAGTTGAAGTGCTCGTAAATCAGTCTAAGGGCATAAATAAGAAATAGCGAGCTTTATAATTTCTTAGTAGAATTCTTATTATCAAAAATTAATTTAAAACATACCTATTAAATAGCTATTTCTTATTTACCCCTAAGGTTAGTATATCTGACCAAGCCGACCTCGCTCTAGTCAATTAGCTGGCGCAGTCCATCTATAACTAATAGGCGAACCGAAAGTCCAGCCGTTTGTTTCCCTCATCCTTCGTAGTCTCGAGGTAATTCTTCTTTTGCTCGTCACTCATTGCATTCCAAACCTTATCCCGACTCTTATTCCGCCAGATGTAGTATGATCTGGTCAATAAAAACAAGGTGATGTTCAGAGAAATAACAGCGAGCAGGTTCTTGTTACCGTCTCGATATCTAGGAGCATCATGCTTGCGGTAGACGTTGGAGGCAATGATGACTGAAGACTGAACAGACATGTTGTAGACAGCTGCTGAAACGGTTCTCAGACGAACAGTGTTCGAGTTCCGTGAGTTCCAACTGACTTGGATTGGGTGGGCTAGATATGGTTAGCTGATGAAATGAAACGGATCATGACAGTATACATACTAGTAGGAGAGCCAATAAGTAACGTAAGCACTGCGAATGACACCCATCGGTTGACGGTGCTTGTATCGACCACATAAAGGTACACCAAGAAAGGAAGCTTCCAAAACTGCATGGCCATACCAATCAATGCTCGTTCGTTCCATTTCTCAGCGAGATAGCTTATGAGCAGCAGGCCACCTATCGATAAGATTGTGTTCGGGATAGTGAGCAAGTTCGTGACAAGCACGCTGAACCCCAGGCTCCGAAGAGTCAAGGTGAAGTATTGGCCTGGTGGAGTGACTGGGATCATAAAAGTCACACCGATGGCATATATGGGCCACAGGTCGTAGTCTTTGAGCGAGGCCCAGAGTAGCTTGGGGGTGATGGGCTGGCGGTTGTGCATGTCTCCTTTGCTGGGATCATCGCGGATGATTCGGTTGACCATGATGCATTCCTCTCTAAGTGGTTGTTAGTAAACTCTATAGGCGTGTGTGTGTATTCCAGGTGACAAACCGTTCGTTGAACCACCCCTCCCTGCCGCGAAGAATTCCTTTGGTCTGCGTCGGTCCAGCTGGCATAAGAAACCACGACAGGATGCCAACGACAAGAGTAAGAAGACCCTGCAAGTTTCCAATCCGAGTTAGTCTGTAAGAAGAGATCCGGGGCGTATGTGGTAACGAACCTCGAAGAGAAACAACCACCTCCAACCTTCTAACCCGTGCCAACCTCGCAACTGGAGGAGACCTGCTCCTAGAAAACCACTAATAATGTCCGCAATATTGTAGGCAGTCCAGAAGAAAGCAAGTCGCACAGTCAGCTCGCTTGATTTGTAGAAGTAGCTGAGATAAAGGATGGTCTATATACGTTGGAAAATGGTTAGTCGGTATAATTTGATGTAGAATCCAGCAAGGGCTTACATCTGGAATGAAGCCTCCTTGGAACAAAGCCAAGAGCGCGCGGCAGGCAAGGAACGAAGCTTTTCCATCCAGCCAGAACTGACCCTGCGCAAGCTATTAGTTTTCTGAGAGATGTATGCCCAGACCTTCACATACAGCAGATACTAAACTCCAGAAACATAGCTGCATCGGAATCCATCGGTCAGGCCCTAGGTACTTGCTGACGAGTTGAGACGGAAGCTCAGCACATAAGAATGTCAGCCTGAAGACGGTATTACCAAGGTTATAGTCTGTCAAGAATTAGCAAGGTGTCACAGTATCTGATGAGATATCTACCATTTGTATCCAGGTTGAGGTCTGGAAGAAAGTTGTCGGAAACAGCTTGTTGCAAATTGGAACGATCCAGCTCCAGAGCCATAAACATAATACATGTGAAGATCATAATGCGTATGTCGATCTTGCGAATGACCTTGCTCTCCTCGTTGACGGTCCATCTCGCCGACGGGTCGAATCGATGGATATTTTCCCAATCCGGGCGTGGTTGATAGTTGTGGGCTATATTGGGGTCGTCGAAGACCGACCTCTGCGTCGCAATTGCGTTTCCATCTTGTTTTTGTCTTCTCTGCCACCAGCTTCGAGGTTCTTCTGGTGAGGCCAAAGGGAGATATGAGCCAACTGCTACGGCCCGCAAAGAGGATGGAGATTTGTCCAAATCAGAGTCTGTTGAGTCTGTCTGTTGATGAATCTGCTCCTTCTTCTCCGAGGGCTGATCGCTCGAAGGGTGAGCCATGGTATGTTCTTCTTGTTCGAAGTTGCTTGTTGACTTCAGCTGAGAGTATGTGGTCACTTAGACGCCTTTTGTATTAATTTAATCCCAAATTTGGTTGTTCCCTTCTTTGGATAACCTCCGATGGCGACATCCATGGTATCAAATTCGACAGACTTGGCAGGCTGACGACTTGCCAAGTCCCTAGGATACCACTCGATGTAACCTGTAACTTAGATGTAAGCTTGAATCTGCATCTATGCCACAAGGGATGGTATGCAATTGACGTTGATTTCTTTAACTTCATTTCTCTTTGCTTTGGCCAGGACATCTCACCGAAGCACGCACTCCACTAGATTACTTGAAACAAGATCCAAAGACAAGACAAGAGGCTCAAATTTTGCTTCTATAACCACGGGTAATGTTATCCGGGGAAAGCTTCTATGTTTGACGAGCCGTAAGATATGACATGAGTTCCAAGAGAGCAAGAGCCATGAGTGTAAAGCACAATATAAGACAGTATGCAACTGAATCGCAGATAAGGTTAGAGCAGCGGAGATACTCCAACCAAGGCTGGCCAAGGTAACGCAATTAGTTTAGAACTTGGCTAAACTAGAATTTAACATGGTCCCGAACTCTAGTTATTCAAGATAGCCCGCGCAAACCTCGAGCGAGGGGCCGAGGAAACGACCAAGCGGTCAAGGTAATGTCGTCTTGAACTAACATGACATACCCATGGCAATGGCTAATCCAGAAGTTATCAATGTCTTCATGTTACTGGCAATAGACTATTGCGTAATCGTGATAAGCGTCTTGGCGTGGGAATATGAAACAATTGACTGGCTCCCTACCCGATGATGCAATGTCATGCCGCTCTGTCGTGTAGTAGGGGTTGAGACGTTAGAAAGATAACAATCCCTCGATTTTGTAGTTTCTGTGCCATCATGAGACTAACCAAGAGTTACCAGCAGTCTAGTGTATTCTTGGTGCCAAGCTCAAGATAATTTCCATCATAATGGGCTCTATTGACGTGCTGATATTTCAGGACGCAGCAGAAGTTATAATTTTCAGCGCTCTAACAAGGTTTCAAAGAAAAGAGCGTTATATTCGATCTACCACCTGCTATGGCAAAGTAAACGTAAGTAAAGATACCCAGAGTAGTGACTAGAGTAGCGCACTCATGCCATGCGCAAGACAAACACAGCAAAAGAGCTTGCGAAACCATTCAAATAAATAGAGCTGAGACTACAACTTCAAGCTCGGACTGATATAGAAGAGGTTTCTTCCATCAGACGATACTTCCACGGTCCCTTTCATACCAATGGGTTCCATTCCATCACTCGCGAGCGTCGACAGGGTCAGCTTATTGCCATGGTTTGCGATGAAACGTTGCCCATTCGTTATAATTCTCCCAATAATGTGACCTAGCTTTGGACTCTGACGGTCAAAATCAACAGTATACGTCTAATGATGACAGGTTAGTGGTTATCAGCTTTGCGAAGGAACTAGGCAAACCTCAATGAACGCTTCACCCTGTGTTTTTACGGCGAATTCCGGGCCTTGACTAACTTGACTCTGGTCAAGAACCTCTTGTCTTAGATAAGGTGAATTATCTCGTCGAGGCCGTGCAGAAAGACAAACAGAGTGTTGCCAAGACAGCACTCCTCCGTTGGCGAGCACTAGGCCAGTTTGATACACACCACTTTGTATCTTTCTAACCATCTCAACGATTGCCTAGTACAACGTTAACTACAAACAATCCAAGAGGGTCATGTGTACTTGCGTGCATAGAGTAATTATTACCTGCGCCCCCAAAGGAAGTCAGGCCACCGAGAAGTGTAATTGGCTTTGAAGGGTTGTGCATATCTAAACCCAAATGCTTGCATGCAAGTTTAGGCACGATAGGGAAGCAACTATACATAGGGTAAGCATCGTGGTGATATAAGAACAATGCAAGCTTACGAGTAAAAGTCAAAACAATCGATCTCATCCTTGTTGAGACTGGCAACCTCGAGGGCTTTATCGATAGAATACTCCATGGCAGGACTGGAAAAGTAATCACGACGCTCCCAAACTAGGGTTTCGGGTTAGCTACCACTCTATTAATATGAGAACGATCCAACTGACAGTTTGTGCTATCATTGGCACCTGCACCTCCGGTGACATATACCCACTTGTCCTGGGGAATGCCTAGTTTTCTGGCATATTCGGTCGACGTTACGATACAAGCAGCTGCAAGGTTGACTCCATTGAAGGCATTCATCAAGAGAGGATCTGAAGAGTTAGACACTGGTAGGGTTATCGTGGTTTTAGACGTACATGGTGTGCAAATCATGCGATTCTGCTTGGTAATTGTCTTTATGGCTTCCGAGCCTCGTGGAGTCTTTCCTGCTCTCCAGCTATTTGGGTGATGGCATGCAATCCTGTCGAACTCAGCATACATCTCTGCTGATTCTTGGTGGTTTTCCTGCAAAGATTGTCCTCGATGCTCTCGAAATCCGTTTTCATAGAGAGGGTAAACTTGGATTGGTAATCCAATCGAGTGCAACTGGCCAGTATCTATTGAGGTTAAATAAAATGATGAGGCTGCAGCAATTGGTATACCACTCACTCTCCACAAGCGAGATATCACCAGGGCTGTATCTCTTAGCGTCTAGGCTTTGCTCAGTCCATCCTGGTGGCGGCATGTGTCCAGCTTTTTGACAAGCAAACACTAGAATTTCTTATTAGATGCTCCATTTCAACTTTCCGAGACAGATACTACCCACATGACGCTAGAGCTTCACCTCCAGTAACAACAGCCATGTTTGCTTGTCCGCTAGCAACCCTTGCAGCGGCGGCATCACAAAGCAGTGCAGGCGTGTTGCCCCCATGGCTTGAAAGTGAAAGATGCGATGGTTTAATGTTGAGCTTTTCAGCAAGGAGCCCAGGAAGATCAGTATAGTTCCATGCCCAAGGGGGGACTACCGAGATGCTGTCGACGTGGGGGATGATGTCAGTTCCAGAGTCTTTGGCCGCATTTAGAATGGCCGAGAGCATAAGCTCTGCTGGTTCAAGAGTGGTCTCGAGTGTAAAGTCTCTTTGGCATATTTCGCCTACGCCAATAATAACAGGTGTTGGTGGAGACATTTTGCAAGTGGTCAAGTTGTGATGGAGAGTTTGGAGGCTAACCAACTTGATGGAGTTGTGTTGTTTTATAGCTGCCGAGGCAAGTCGGTTAGCTTGTGATATCAGAGCCAATCACAATTCAGATTGCTGTGACAGCACTAAACCCTGTACAATGGTTGTTTCTCAGTCACCTTAGGATAATATAAATAAATATCACCTGAATAATTATATAAAATAATATATAGCTAAACAGTATTTCCTACAACTTAGATTTATTAAGTAAAAAGTGTATAACTATAGTTAAAAGAAATTAAATATCTTAATTAAACTTAAAACTAACTTATATATTTAACAACTTAGCAACTATTCTTTATGGCTTACTGAAGTAACTCCTGCTCCCTTCTCGCCCGTCTCTTCCAAGTCTCCAGTCAAATCCTCTGGCTTATACTTGCCAAACTTGCGAAGACTGACACCCTCATTGAACAAACGATCGATCTGCTCGAGAGACTTGCCCTTGCACTCAGGAACGAAGAGGACGACAAAGACGATGGTCAGCGCAAGAATACCGGCAAATACGAATCCGACCTTGGATCCAAGACCCGCATAGTCGTCGTACAGCATGTAAGGAATGCTAAAGCTGACAAGAAAGTTGGTTACGACGTTGACCATAGAAGCGGTACGCTGCGATGCGTCTCGTAGACGAAGAGCCGGGATTTCGGTAGTGATGACATAGTTGAGAGGTGCAAAAGCAAAGGTGAAGCCGGCGCTGAAGAGAGTGAGCATCGCAATGATACCCGACTTGATGCCAAAGGAGGGATTGGACACGGTTCCGAGGGCTCCCATGGTGATGATTGCTGAGAACATCCACCCGGCGCTAGTAAGCAGCAGAGGGCTATAAGGAATTAGTAACAGTCAGTTGCAGTACCTAGGGAACGGCTTACCGGCGACCGGCTCTATCGACAAGATACAAGCCAACAAACGCAGATGTAAGGTTGACGAGAGCGTTGACAATGGTCATGGTAAAAGGGTTGACAGTTCCAATGTCTCGGATAAAGATAGCTCCGTACGTCGACGCAAATGCCTGACCAGTTGCTTGCTGGAAGAAGTTCATGGCGACAACGATAGCTGTTCGCTTGAGGTTCTTCCCCTGGAAGAGTTCGAGGTAATTTCCCTGCTCAGGCTCATGCTCTAATGCGTATTGAAGTGCAGCAAACTGCTCGTCGATCTCGGCCTCGGTCTGTTTTCCCTCGCGTAGCTTTCCAAGAGCTAATCGAGCTTCTTCGGTTCGATCCTTGGTAAGGAGCCATCGGGGGGACTGCAGCTGTGAGTCGAAGGAATTAGGATGTTGACGGGGTGAAGCATACCTCAGGAATAAAGAATATGGCGCACATGACAAAGACGGGAATGATGAAGAAGAGGCCAAAGGGAATTCGGAATGACAAGTTGCCGGACAAAGTGCTTGTGCCTCTGCAAACGCAAGCTACAATGAGAGTACCTGACTGTTTGATATGGTTAGGAAATCGGCGTGGTTTCTTCTGATATGGAGGGACTCTACCATCAAGCTGAACTGGTATGAGCCAACGGCAAAGCCACGAATCTCGCGAGGCATGATCTCGGACTGATAGACAGGGACGACGGCGAGCTCCATTCCGATATAGATGTCTAACCAAGCTAGAGTCAGCGGGAACTAACCGATCGAGTAGTTAAGGAGCTTACAGTTGAGGATTCTGGTAGCCATAATCTGCTCCTGGCTTACAGATGTGACAGCCATAATAGCTGGCACCAGAGCCCAAGCACTCATGCCAAACATGCACCATCTTCGACCCCATCGCTCGCTCACCAGACTGCCAATGATCACACCAGCGCCGAAGCCGATGTAGTTCAAGCTATTGAAGAGGGAGAGCCACGATGGCGAGATACGGTACTTGCCGAGCTCGGCGTCCCAGCTACCAAACTGAGTCTGAAACGCCTCCATGGCTTGCGTGTTGTTGTAAGCTGCATTGTCGAATCCGTAGTTGAAGGTTGAGACTGCGATGACGGCAAAGGCGATAGCCAGATGGCGGTTGAAGTGCTGGAGGATTCTGTTGTTGGACAGCATGGCGTCGATGATGGCTCGCGGGCCTGTTTTCCGTCTGTTGAGTTGATTGTAATGTAATGTTCAGACTGAACGAACGCGTTTTGATCGTCTGCTCAAGATCCGGACTGGGTCAAGGATAAAGACCGGGATATTGCCTTCTTGATATACCTGGTGTGATCAATGTATCGAAGCCATAGCGTTGTCTCGCGCAAAGTTTGAAAAGTCACACTGACGGCAAAGGAACCATGTTCGAGACCTACTAGTAGTTATTGAAAAACCGCCTAGCTCGTCTTTCTCCTGATTTCCCCACGGGCAGAAGGTAGAGTTCTGGGGTAAGTGGAGGATCTAGCTGTTTAGCGTCCATCCTAGCTCGGAAGTCGGGGGGAAGAATCTCTAGACCAGGGTTTATCGCAGGGTTTTCTCCCCTCTTCTCCGCCCGACTTCCTCTCTTCACTCCGAGAGTGGGAGAGGCCATGAACGACCAGGGGAACGCGTCTCGGACGCGTATCCGAAAGGCGAGTCAGATCTGCGCTCAGTGTCGCAACCGCAAGGTACGAGCATAATGTCCCTCTGAACTACCCTGTGCTGTGCCTTGCTTATTCGGGTCATTACTAGGTGGGATGTGATGGAGACGGTAGAGGCTGTGGCAACTGCAAGAGACTGAGGTTTACATGCTCGCTACTAGCTTCGCCATCCCAAGATAATCAGAATCTGGAGATTCTAGAGAGACGAAGAGTATCGAGGGCGTGTATAGCATGCCGTGATCGCAAGTTGAAATGCTCTGGACGACGTCCAACATGTTCCCGATGCTCGGAACGCGGTCTCGCCTGTGAATACCCAGCATCCGCGAGGTCTAGAACGAATATCATTCAGCAGTCACCACAGGCTGAACCGTCGGGCCAAACTAGCCAAGATCCAGAGCATGACACCGACACTTCAACGCCAATGTCCCAGCAGCAACTGCCAGGGTAAGGTTTCTACTCCATGGCCCAACACGGCTTATCTGACAACGTCTTAGGGATCTTGGAATAGATAAACAAACCATCAAACAACACATCGATGCCTTCTTTGACTTGATTCACCCAATACCATGCTATGGCTTCCTCCACAGAGCAACCTTTCTCCAGTCGTGGACAAAAGATGAGCTCAATCCGTGTATCCTACGAGCAGTGTGTGGACTCACATCGCGCTTCATCAACCCCGGAAGTTCTGAGCATCGAAGCAGGGCCAGGAAATGGATTGAAGACGCAGAGTCCCGACTCCTCCTGCAGCTCGGCCAGCCACGAATATCAGATATAGAAGCTTGTCTACTCATCACACTTGATCATTACCTATCCCGCAGGGTTGGAAAGATGCTTGTATTCATGGCATTGACCTCTAGACTCGCTTATATCCTTCGCCTCAATCATGAGGATAGCCGTCAACCGTTTCTTGCACAGGAGCGGCGGCGACGGCTCATGTGGTCTATCTACGCTATGGACTCGTTGTATTCAAGTGGAAAGGCGGAATTCACAGCTTGCACCGCCGAAACCCTTCACATACGACTACCGTGTGACGAGGAATCTTTTACAATGGATATACCAGTCATAACAGGACCCTTGCATCCAACTTCGCAGCAGCCGAGTACATCAAATATTGGCCTACTGGGATGTTGTCTCCGAGTTCTGGACATTCGCAATCGCGTACAAAGGTAAAAGGCTGAGTCTCAGTTGTTTTGTTAGGTTACTGATACCTGTTCATCCATAGACTAACTCTCACCCTCACCAACCATCGAAGACCCATCCAAGAATGTCTTGTAGATGTAGCATCCATCGAGAACGAGCTGCAGCAATTCTCTGCGTCACTACCAGCCAGTTACCACCTGGACGTAGCCGCCTTCTCTCTGCGCGCATTCTCACCCTCTCGTACACCATTCTTGATGCTACATGCTTGGTGGCACCAAACCCACTGCGATCTATTCCGGTTCACTATTCCTGGCTTCCGCGAAGGTCTCCCCACCGAAGAGATACTGCAGATGTCTCCCGAATACACAGCATCCTGTCGCGAAAAGTGTCTCTACCACGCTGTCTCTGTATCAAAAGTTCTTGAAGTTCCAAAGCTGGTAGGGGGCTCTGAGCTGATCAGCGATCCCTCTATAGCCATGTGTGCATTCCACTCGGCAAGAATCATCTCAAGATTGGGGCAGTCTCCGATGGGAAACATGGCCCAGATGGAGCTGGTTGCTAGATTGACGGCTTGCTCTGAGGCCCTCGATGAACAATCTGCAATCTTACCCACGACGGCTATTCTCAAGAAGGGTATAAATGACTTGATAACCGACGCTCAGAGACAAAGGGACGGACCATATGCCTGTACCTCTATATGGGAAGAGGAGGAATTTGAGAGCGGAAGGGCGGCAGGGTCCTTACAGACTCACCAAGGGGAGTCGAACGTCAGGGAGATCTTCTCGAAGCACAGCGTGACGGATGTAGTCCAGACTCTACATCTTGAGTCTGGAGAAGAAGCCGAAAGATCCGAGTCCCAGAGTCAAACTGAGACCTTCAACAGTTCCATGATGGGAGTTGCAGCATCTGACTCAGAGTTTGCGACTTCAAGTGCGACGTTCCAAACGACAGCATCAATGATTCCAGACGATCCAGCCTTCAGTCGTTATTTTGGAGAACTCGAGCTACATGGTGATAGCTTCTTGACGCTTGGATTTGACACACAATATGGTCCCGGCCAGCCAGACGTGTTCATGGACTCATTCTGGCCGCTTAATGATCAGGACTGGACACTGTCGAACGCAGGAAACCTTTGAAGCAAACTGCAATAGTGGCACGGGTATCGGTCGAAGAACTATCTTTTGTAATCTATTTTCCATTTTGCTCCCGAGTTTAATGATTATATACCATGTATCCTATGCGCCGCACCAGTACATGTCTTCGTCCAAGACAAAACTAGTGTCCAAATTACCACTCGAACTCACAACAGAGGCTGTATATGTTCCCGCCTCACACAGCCAGCTGTCCTCTGTTTCATCCCACACAGCGGTGCTGTACTTGTCCAAAGGCAACACAACCGTAGCTTCTTGGCCCGGTTCCAGAAAAACCTTCTGAAAGCCTACGAGCGTCCGCACAGGCCGCAGAAACCTCGACTTGTTAGTCGACTTGATGGCATCGTAGGAGACGTACAGCATCACCACCTCCGCACCGGCCATACTTCCTGTGTTGGTAACATGTGCTAATACGTTACTGTCGTCTATCCTGATCTTGGACGTAGAGAAGGTGGTATAGCTCAGGCCGTGACTGGAATACGTCAGTGAGCGAAATGATGTGAGTGGTTGCCAAGTTGACTTACCCAAATGGAAAGGCAACGTCGATACCTCTGGCTTCAAACCAGCGGTGGCCAACAAAAACGTCCTCGGAATAATAGATCCTACCGTTGTCGCTTCCAAAGCTAAGAAAGGTAGGTCCATCTTGAAGTCGGGCTGGGAATGTTACGGGAAGCTTTCCACTGGGATTGGCGTTGCCAAACACGACGTCGGCGACGGCATTTCCGGCTTCATTTCCGCCATACCAGCTGTGAAGGATCGTCTTTGCCTGGTAGCGCCATGGCATCTCTATTGGGTTCCCAGCCTGTGTTACTACGATAGCGTTAGGCTGGGCTTGGAGAACTGCTGACACGAGGTCGTCGACGTGTGGCGGCAGCGACATGGACTCTCTGTCTTTACCCTCCTTTTCCAAATCTGCATTGAGACCGACAACGATGAAGGTCTGCTTAGCCTTCTTTGCAACAGCAACTGCACGTCGGATGCCTTCGGCTGGCTCAAGCTTGAGACAGCCGCCAAGACGACATGCTCCTCCAGGGATGGGTATAAATGAGCCTCCAGTGAGCTTTGATGTCAATGCACTACCAGCTTCCACCCGCAGTCGATATGTTTGTCCTGCCTTCATTTCATACTCTCCGCGCTCTTCTACTGATCCGTGGCCAAAGAACATTCCCCCGTGGGTTTGTGCGGTCTCGTTGTCGATGACCAAGTGGTCATCGATGTACAGCTTTGAGATACCGTAACTGGCGAGGCCGAACTCATACAGTCCATCGATCTCGGGCCTGTAATCAGCCTCGATTGACATGAAGAAAACTTGGCCCCTGTCTGGATGGTCATAATCCATCAACTGATATGTTGTGTCTGGAATACTTTGGCTGTCAAATGGTTTCCTTTGCTGAACCGACTCTGGCTCGTTGAAGAATGATATGGACACGCCCCGATTCCCTTCCATATCAGTGACATGATCACCAGTAAAGTACGGGAGCAGGGTATGTCCGAACACACCAGGCTCAAAGTAAACCTTTGCATCCGAGGGCAGCTGATCTCGAATCCCCTGAAAGACGGAGCTAGTATAATAAGGCCGAAGATTCGCACTCCCTCCACCGCATGCGGCAGGTAGTTTGGCATTTGGTCCGATTATGGCCACATCTGTGCAGTCATGAGCTTGGAGTGGTAACATATTGATCGAGTTCTTGAGAAGAACCACGCTCTCTGTTGCTAATCGTCTGTTGAGAGCTCGATCTTCGGGGGAATCGCGACTTGTCTCTTTTAGTGATGCCCGTGATGCCGCTGTGTTGTTGACAAGCTCAAGCACCTTTCTTGCTCTTTCGTCTATTGTCCTGCGGCTAACCTTGCCAGATACCACTGCTACTACAGCCTTGTCGGCGCGGTGCCTTGAAGCGCCGGGCATTTCGATATCGACGCCGGCATTGAGTGCGTCAGCGCAGCCGTAGGTGCCATACCTTGTAAAAGTCAGTCATGTAAACAAATAAATATCTTGGATGACGTACCAGTCGCTCATAACCAGACCTTCAAATCCCCATTCTCCTCGCAGGATGTCCTTTAGGAGCTTCTGGCTCTCAGAAACATGGACACCATTTACCTTGTTATAAGAAGACATGACGATCTTTGGGTTGGCATCTCTGACAGCCATCTGGAAAGGCTTTAGATAAACCTCACGCAGTGCTCTCTCCGACATGCAGATGTCGGTTGACATCTTGGCCGTTTCCTGATCATTGGCGACGAAATGCTTCAGCGCAGCTGCAGTACCTCTACTTTGCACGCCTCGGATGATAGCCGTGGCCAACACGCCACTCAAGTAAGGGTCTTCTGAAAAGCTTTCAAATCCGCGTCCGTTGAGGGGACCTCGGACTAGGTTAACTGTAGGACCCAGCCATACGTGGGCACCTTTAGCGTCGCATTCACGAGAGAGAAGTTGACCGGCCTCATATATCAATTCCGAGTTCCATGTAGCACCGAGGCCAGTTCCGCACGGCACACAGAGTGCAGGCACAGGATTGAAGAATCTCCCGCCGCGAGCACCATTGGGACCGTCTGTACATTTGACGGGAGAGATGCCATGGGACGGTATTGCGGTGGTGTGCCAAAAGTCGCACCCTTTCAGATATTAGTTGGTGAAACACAACGAGAGATAGATTTCAGGAGACTGACCAGAAAGAAGGGATATCTTTTCTGCAAGAGTGAGAGACTTGAGGGTTGACTCGACATCGATAGTTGCTCTCTGATGGATATGCATGGCTGAGGCTATTCGTCAAAATTGAACATGAGAGTGAAACTCTACACTACCAAGTTCAAGCTATAAGAGAAGCGAACCATGCCAAATGCATTTTGACCAACCTCGGTCAGGTCGGAACGATCGACAGACTCTACATGACTCTTTCATCTCTCGGATGTCGGGCGGAGTACGAAGCAGGGTTCCCCGAGTTAACCTAGCAGGGTAACTAACGTTAAGCGTGGAGTCTGGGCCTTTGCTAATTTCATTGCCCGTCACGAGATCTACTCTCAAATCATATCATAAAAACAGTCAAGCCAAGAAAAAGTGCTGAGAAGTTTTCAAGACAAGATGGAAGCGTAGGTGTATGCTGATATAGTGTTTTAACCGTGTTTGATTATGTTATATAGATAAACGCCTAGGCTCATCTCAAGCCAGGCTGAGGTCCTGAGTATACGGGCTTACAAACGTGTTCCAGTCGTTCAACCCTTTCTTTTCCGTAGAGTAATCATGATGAGCATGCAAGTCCCGCATGCGCCAAACCTTTAGAATGACCGCTTTCGTCCTGTCGGTGTTGGCTAATGATGAACCAACCATTGCACCAATGGTCTCGAGAACTAGCCGTCTGCCAGATATGTAGTTTCCAGGTTCGCCATGCCGGAATATGCTCTCGTCATCAAGAGGATTCAGCTCCACGGCTGCGACAAAGAGCGGAAACAAGAGCCCTGCAACGCAGCCTTGTTCGAGAAGCTCTTGGATCATGTGTAATACTTTGGTGACGAGCTGTGAGACTTGTGGTGTTGCTGGGTCGGCATCGCGTAGCAGACAATGAAAGTAGAGTTGTACTGAAATCTTCTTCAGCTCGACGGACCGCCTCACTGTGTCGTCCATGGCTTCAGTGGCCGTGGTCTTGGAGCTGACCAAAGACAAATCTCTGTCCAACTCATCAACCTGATGTTCAAATTCCGTCGTTGTCATGTTGTCTCGACTGCGTGTTCGAGCTAGCTCGGTGATTCTGAAAATGACAGATGCCATCGCCGGGCTGCACCCCATCCATGCATCGATATCCTCTGGTTGATCTGGCCGTTGCCAGTACTCTAGGCCAAATATTGGCGAGTTTCCGCAGGCAGTTCTGCTTATGACGTCTTGGAATGCAAAGTATCTCTCCGCAAAAGCAGCTAGACTTGCGAAGCCGGTGTCATGATTTGAATCGGCTAACAGTTGCTGTCTTTTCCGCATAAAGTCTTGACTTGCTCGAAGATGAATGACCCAGCGATGGTCGCCATTATCCAAAATCTCGTAGAGGCATAGGAACATCATGGCTGCAGGGACTTGAGGGTCCAATATGGCGTCGGCTGTTGTTTCCGGGGACTTGAGTCTTTGTAATAAGGTGGCAAGGACGTTACCCTTCATTCTCATGGCGGATCGCGCCCATCTGGGGTCGGTGATAGTTCGATGACGAGCAGAAAATGCTAGTACAGATTGAACAAGCAGGTCTTGTCCGCCGTGAGTGAAGAGAGGAGCTATCAAGGTTGCGAAAGGCGAAGAGAGTTGAGAGGACGGTGTTGTGAGCGGACATAGGCGGAGTAAATAGTATTCAAAGAGGCTTTGTGCAGATGTATGAAGATGAGGAAAGGGTGATAATGAGGGTATTAAGGCTGATAGTGATGTATCTTGTTTTCCGAAACTAATGGAGTTTTCCTCTAAACTGTATTCATAGGTTGAACTCGGATCAAAGTCGTCGTAGTATGTATTAATGAAATGCTGAGCGTTGATCCATGGAGGGACTATTAAACTCGATGGATGAGCTTGAGGCTTGCGTAGACGGTGCACATCAGACATGTCTTTGCCCCATACCCCTTCTCTGCCAAATGACAAGCCTCGGGCCGTGAACTCAGCTTCCCACTTCAACTGGAGCTGCGTATTGCATGATAGTCCTCTAGTGACGCAATTCCTGCAGGTAGGCTTTGCTTCGTCACACTTGATCTTCCGAGAGCGGCAAGTCTGGCAGCCTGACCGGGTACGACGCTGAACAGGGCCGGTTCGGTCCGGAGGCCGACGACGGGGCATTGCGGATACAATCGGACCAATTGAGGATTTTGTGAGAGAGAGAGAGGATCTGTTGGATGATGCGATAAAGCCTGTGAGTTGGGTGAAGAAGAAGAAAAGCGGGGAGTTTAGAGACGGATTCACTCGTAGCGCTGGTTTAACAAGCTTATTCCCGGCTATCATAGCATCCACTTGGTGTTGGATCGATCACCTGACGATCGTAAATAACTCAAATGTTCACGTTATATCCGGCCTCACACTATCAGCTTACACAACTTGTTGGCTTTATCTGTACTTGAACCTGCCTTCATCATCTCGATCTCATGGCTTCAACTCTAAGCAAACAGTCCAAAGTCCTCATCGTGGGTGGCGGTACCTGGGGATGTTCAACAGCGCTGCATCTCGCTCGCCGAGGCTATACAAACCTTACAGTCCTCGATATTAATCATATTCCATCACCCATCTCTGCTGGACATGATATAAACAAGATCGCGGGAGGTCTCAGTAGGCATATCTGAGTACGGAAATCCCAACGAAAATAGCTAATAGTATGCAGCTGGCCCCGACAGTGACGGCGATGATGAAAATTCCATCTATCAGGCACTCGATTTTGCTACAGCGCAGGGCTGGACCAACGACCCTGTCTTTTCACCGTACTGCCACGATACAGGTTCCATCATCTCCGCTTCAACACCCGAGGCCATGAAGCAAGTGATAGAAAACGAGATCGGTGACAAAATCGACGAATACGTGCCCCTCAACGCGCCGGACGATTTCGGGAATACAATGCCACCTGGTGTTTTGACAGGCGAATTTACAGGATGGAAGGGCTTCTTCAAACCTTCGGGTTCTGGGTGGGTACATGCTCGAAAGGCTTTGACCTCTGCTTTCAACGAGAGTACGAGACTCGGAGTCAAGTTCATTACAGGGTCTCCCGAAGGACAAGTCGAGAGCCTGTTATTTGAAGATGGCGATGTCCGAGGTGCCAAGACTGCAGATGGCAAGGAACATAGAGCGGACCGAACAATTCTTTCCGCTGGTGCATCCGCGGAATTGTTCCTTGACTTTGAAAATCAGATCCGCCCTACAGCGTGGACACTCGGACATATACAGGTGACTCCCCAAGAAACCAAGCTCTACAAGAACCTTCCCGTTCTCTTCAATATCAACCGAGGCTTCTTCATGGAACCGGATCAAGATAAGCATCAGCTCAAAATTTGCGATGAACATCCTGGTTACTGCAACTGGGTAACCAAGCCTGATTCCAAGATGCCGTCTTCGGTTCCTTTTGCCAAGCATCAAGTGCCTCTTGAGTCTGAACGTCGCATCAAAGAGTTTCTCAAAGATACCATGCCGCAGCTGGCAGACAGACCTCTCGTTCACGGCCGGATCTGCTGGTGTGCCGATACGCAGGACAGGATGTTCCTCATCACATATCATCCTCGACACCCCTCGCTCGTTGTTGCATCGGGTGATTGCGGTACTGGGTTCAAACATATCACGTCGATTGGTGGGTTCATTGCGGATTGTATGGAGGGAACACTTGAACCTAGGTTCGCCAAGTTCTGGAGATGGCGTCCTGAAAAGTTTCTCGAATTTTGGGGTAGGGATCCCCTGGATCGATTTGGAGCTGAGGGCAAGATTATGGATTTGCCAAAGAGTAATTCTGAGGGATGGACAAGTATTAGGGAAGACAGTGAAAAGGCTTAGAAGAACGCATGAAACGTCCCTGTCGAGTATTTTATGTCGAATAGACAACACGTTGAGTCAATGAAAGCAGGCAATTGAGCATGTAACTATGCGTTGGAATTACAAGTATTGCCAATCAGCCATCTCATCTTGTCAACCTGTCAAAGCACCAAAGGTGGCCTTATGAGTCTCTTTAGACTCGACCAAAGCTTTCATCCCACGGATTCTCATATAATTCCCCCTGGTCCTTGGGAGGGCTTGCCTCATATCCATCAAGTTCTCTATAATGTTCAGTCTCTCCTCGAAAATGCAGTAATGAATCATTCGAACCACGATTCTGGGCAGCTCCAGGAAGAATTTGTTCAAGGCCTTGAATGTCATAGTCGTCAGACATTAGATCCACCTGTCCAGTTTCATCGCTTGCGCTATCTTCGTACCCTTACGATTCTGATTCATTTGAGATTTCCTCGTCTTCCGGTTCCGGGTCTTCTGGTTCTTTGATTCTGAAAGTGCAATCGCCATTCGCTTCCCTTCCCCAGTATCCAATTCGTGAGCGTGGACAAGAATAATTGTGGAATACATGTTGAGATCCCTCGGGGCAGTTATATTGAAAGCTTGACAGACACATTCCACAGTTATGGCAGGGACCATCCCAACTTTCTGTGTTCATACAGCGTTGTGTCCTTGTTCTAGAAGGTGCGTAAGGTTTTCGATTGAGCCATCTACAGCTATTTGGAAGACTGGTGAGTCATTAGGAATAATATTGCTCAGATGTATGCATGGTATGATGCTGGAAAAGCCATTGACCGACAATTGTCTTTGGTTGACCGACAAGGCAAGCATCTTCTGCATACTTTTCGATCTGAATGTTAGTTTAGCGAGGAAGTCGTTTCCGAACCTATTCACGTGTTTTTTATGCTTGAACTGCGTGGCAAATACGTGACGTCGTCTAACTGTTGTGATGGTCAGCACTCCATCGCTAGCATCAATCATCTTTTGTTTTCGTTCTTGGCCGATCCTGTACCCTTGTCCATGGGTAGTAAGGCGGTTTCCTGGCCCTGTTCGTCTTAGCCGTGATCCTTGAAGACAAGGGCAGTGCGTACCGCTTTGGTTGATGTTCAGTGAAGGAGCACTGATAATGAGACTTGTCACGAGTTTTAGTTCTCTTGAGACATCTTACCCCTGAGCCCATGAAGTCTCCTCTGTCTTCGAATCCTGCTGAGAAGCGGCAGCCTCTTTCTGGACAGACATCAAAAGTTGCTCCAAATTGTTGACAATCTCCTCTGTACCATCAGATTCAACTAAGTAAGGTTCTTTCTCTAGCAGCCTCATCAGCCGAGCGATGCTATTATCGAGTTCTGCCTTGGTAGAAGGAAACGCTTCCAATTCATCCACTTCCATTACTCTCGACGGTGTGACAAGGGAAGTTCCTTGGGCAGCATGGCCAAGCTCAGTGGATATGTGCAGTGTAGCTACGTCTTGTCTGAGCTTTTGCAACAGGTTGAGGATTTCGGTTGATTGTGTTGCTGAGAAAGACCCTTGCTGAACTTGGGCCAGACCCAAATGGATCGTAAGCATTTGCACATGACACTGCACAACATGGCGTATATGATCGAAGTCCTTGTCTGTGAATGGAAGCTTCAGCTTTCGCTTGAGTTTGTCTCTTCGTCCATATGCGTTGGAGACATCAAGTTGTTTCAGCTTTGACATGAAGCCCACCAGGTCATCTTTGCATTTTGCTACCATGGCCTCTAGCGCACACCTGTCGGCTGCGTCCATGGCTACAAAGGTCATCTGCGATAGCCGTTGAAGGACGCCTTCGAGCTGTGTCAACTCATCTTTGAAAGACCGAATTACGCCTGGCCCATCTTTGATCGCTGACAAGGCATTGTGGATTGTCTTTGCAGCCGATAAAGCGACGGTCAGGAAGGTAAGCACACTGGCACCAGCGCCTACGGCCTCCATGTTTGCTTCTTGATAGGGCCCTGGCGAGTTCGAGAGACGTAGGTTTGGAAAGTTGAGTGAATGTGGGAAGAGAGGGGGATTGAAAGGTTGAGAAGAAAATGGCAGACGGGACGATGAGTTGACCTTGCAGACACAGCCTGATTTGTGACTTTCAAGGTACATGTAAGAGTCAGTCAGCCCAACCTGTAATAATTTAAGATGCATTAGTATCCAATCAACTCAAATCAGGCTGGAGCGGTGAGCCTTCCAGGAAGAAATCATGCTATCGCAACAAGGTCTAACGTTGCACTGCCTCTCAAGTCATATATGATCAATTGTAGACATTTGTTTTCATACACACACCAGATCCATGAAGCCATATCAAAACCACACTTAAGAGTCCTTGCAAAGAACGTTGAGTTGCAGAGACCTGCGTGCTTTTATTGGAGGTCCTGCCAGCATGCTGTGCAGCGCCAACCATATCACAGCCAGTGCTCAGCTGGGTTCCAAACCTGCAGATGGTGTGAGATGATGACAAGAGCTTTGATTTGGCTGGGATTATCGTCTTGTTTACCTCTGGCCTGTCATCTTCACGATGCCATCTGCAAAGTCAGAGTTGAGTCACGCCCACAACGGTATCACGTCGCCATGGCAGAGTATCAAGAGATTCGTGACATTGAGATGACTGTGCGGATGGCGAGTCCACGCTCAAGTCTCAGCCCTTCGGAAATGAGCGTCGATAGCCTCGGACCACACGATGCAGTCAGCGATATGGATTCGACCGCATCTCTGACAAACATCCCACTCGAGCCTAGTCAGGATGAAACTGCTATCCCTTCTCCTGAGCCTCCAAATAAGCCCAAGAGGCACTATTCTTGGTGGCAAAGTATCGGATTACTTGGGATATCTACCCTTGTAGAGGGAACCCTGATCATTCTTGCATCCTGTGCGGTTCTCGTCTTTCTTTGGCAAGGCGCCGGAAATGCTGTGCAACGCAAGGAACCAGAATTCTGGAAGACTATTGTCTCACATAGCTGGGCCCCTCGAGTTGTTACCATCTGTGCCGCTGCTATACGTACCGCCATATCACTTCACCTCGGTCTTCTTGTGGCAGCTTTGGCGGCAGTCATACTGGAGACATCCGGTGCACTCCTCTTCCATTAAATACATTCAGCGTTGTCCTCGAGAGCTTAAACGTACCTGGTCAAGATGACTCATATGCTTTGAGGCTGCTTGTAGGGAAGCAAAGCGAGCCGCGTGGATATTCATGCCATTTACACTCAATAGACTTTCGGGAAATCGATGGGATAGGAAGCTGGTGGCCTATATCCCTTTGCCCTCTGCGAGTTAGTCTCCCCGACGAAAAGCGACTTCCCAACACAGCAGATCCAAAGAATGGAGAGCACTATTCTTTCAGCAAAATGGTTGTTGTCAATACGACTCAAATCATTGACTGGGACTGGGAAGGGCCAGATAACGGTATCAGGGTCATGCCCAAGAGCCTCCGGAACTTGACGTCCAAGCCAGAGGGTCTTTGGACAAGGATCTATGATAGCAATGGCGATGAGGCTTTCACCGCTACTGTTTGTTACTTCAACTCCTACCGTCCGCAGAGATACAATGTCACCATGTCGGGGCAGACGATTGCATCTGAACCTACATTCAATCCTGCCCTAGGCCTGCAGCTCGGTCCCCATCTTCATCTTGAACAGTTCCAGAAACCCAACATCCTTGAACTCGATATCGGTTCCCATATAGCCATTCCTAGGAATTCAGGCGACAGAAACTGGTCACCTACGGACACACATCTCGTCAGGGCATGGGGAGAGTACTCCCTGGGGTCTACATCCAACAGGTCCTCAAGCTGGAGCATGATTGGTATAGCTCTAACAGAATATTCTTCGATAGCGCATATCGCACATAGTGCCATGTTCCAGAGCATTCTCCAGGAGACAGAGGATCCCGCCATCGCGGTACAGGCCCTCGGAACCCGCTTATTTCAGATGACTTACTATGACTGGATCCAAAAATACGATGTTAAATTCCCTGTCACGATCATTCACTCGACCGGTAAGCTGATTCCGGTACGATGGACGGGGCTTACGACCATTCTTATTCTTATTGCAGTGCACTTATGTTTGGTCCATGCTACCATTGGTCTCTTTGTGCTTCAGACCAAGGTATCTGCACTTGGCAATAGATGGCAGGCGGTTGCACAAATAGCACAGATGACACAGGACGTCAAGTCTATCGACAGAATGAGGGATGAGGAGGTAAGGATGTGGGCGAAGACAGTCGGGTTAGATGATGGGGTTTACGGTGTTTCAGAGTCAATTGATACGGGCAGAATCGAGGTTCAACTCCGTAACCGGAAGAAAAGAGATGAGATCCAGGACCGAAGATACGCTACCAGAGAACATATATGACGCTGGGAGGGCTATAAAGGATGCGTGGTTATGGACGAAGTTGGCTTGAGGATCAAGGAGTGATAAGTGATTTGTTTACACCCGGCTAAAGGAATGAGATTTAAAGAATACGCTGCTACTAGGCTTTGCTCGCTGGACAACTAAATTCATAATTTTATAATTTACCATTGTCAACCAACACCTCCAAGTGAAGTTTCGATATTCAGAGAAGAACAGAATAAATACATAGCAGAGACGTGGTTGTATCATTATAGAGAGGTTGTTGTTACAACCAATACGGAGTCAGCATAACCGAGACCATATGCAATTATAGGGGCTCGTGACCTAACGTAGTTTTGTGGTGTTTCATCCAGCTTTGAAGCATTGTATGTTCCCATTCTTAATGAAAGCTCATGCAAGCAAATTACCATGATTGAACATGGGAAAAGACGGCTTTGGGACATTTTATAGGCCCCTCAGCGCACCTTTCGGCCCCTTCTTAGCATCCTCTGGACATGGACAAATGACACATGGTCATTCATCACGCGCCTACTAAATTATAGCCGCGCGCGCCGTTCCAGCGATGTTGAGCAGCAAGAGGCTTCTGAGGTCAGTGGTGATCTTTACATGAAGTCACATGGACTTCGAGTACTAAGTTAGAACAGACCATAGCCTGTTCTCCTAATGTTGTACAACCACCACCGCGGATTCGATATGTCCCTGTCCCTGGTGAATGGGAGCGGAAGCTTCATCCACACTGGCCGGACTCGACCTTTAGGATCCCGGATGTAGTTCCTGAAGGACATATATACTATGTCAGAAAGGGGGAATACGTTCGCCGGGGTGCAACGGCGCTGGTAGAGCGGCTACCCTCCGGCCACATCGCCAAAACTCCTCTCCCGAACCCTTATGACCCCGTGGCCGAGCGGAAAGCTCGCGAGAGCATGGAACACGAATATGAGGTTTATCGCCATGTTGCCTCGTGTCCCTTTGTCCCAAAATTAATCGATTGGGATAGCAAGTGTAAGACGTTAGTTCTTGAGGATTACGCCAAAGGAGATCTTGAAACCTTCCTCAAGAACCATGGCGACATCGATGTCGATACTCGTCGGAAATGGGCTCTACAGGCGGCTCAAGAACTGCATAGTATTCATAGTCTTGGTGTGATTCACCAGGACGTCACGCCTCGAAACTTTCTGCTAGATGTGAACCTGGATCTCCGAATTTGCGATTTCGCCGGGAGCTCTCTTCCGGGACACTCTGCCTCAAGTAGTGCCCCAGGATCAAGATACCAATCGCGCTCATGGGGCCGAGAATATGTTCCCGCTCAAGCTGATGATGTTTTCAGCCTCGGTTCCGTATTGTACTTTATTATGTGTGGCGACGAGCCCTACAGCGACCTTGACGAAGATGAGGTGCAGCGTCGTTTCGAGGACTTGGACTTTCCGGCATCTGATCACCTGAACTGTGGTATAGTCATTCTGAATTGTTGGACTGGGCAATTCTCTACAGCGAAACAAGCTGTACAGGCTTTGGCATGCTAGTGAAGTGAATTGCATCTAGAGCTGAACTTGGGCGATTACATTCGCTGTCAAATAGGCGGTATCGGCCCCCTCTCGACATCTATCCATCTTCACCTACTCATGTTTCCATCACGACGCCATAATCTACTTCCTTCACAAGGTTGCAACTGTCTGGATCGCACTTAGCGGTTGTTCCTGTCCCCGTATCCTTCGTCCCTATGACTAGGACACTGTGTGCCTAAGAATAAGAAACATTGAATTGTTACTGCACTTTTTGTACATCATTCCATTCTCAGATTTCAATTCCGACCTCTTGGTACTCATCAATTGAGCCCCGGAGATAAGCGAGTATCGGCTTCGGATGATGTCCGATGCTGCGGGGGCTTAAGCCGATGCGAGCAAGCGAGACTGAGTCACCCCGAATTATGTCTTCTATATCAACAACTTGTTGTAATTATACTATAACTTACGGCCCCAAACTCTCTTTCTGGTTGTTTTCATCTAGTGTGGCCATAGAATGGAATATCCCAGAATTGGTTGGATAGGTAGTTTGCCTTAAGTATCTCACCCCAACTACTATGTGCTGACTTGAAGATAACACAGGCCTCGGGTCAATGGGCTTACCCATGGCCACGAATCTTCAAAAGCATTTGAGTGCCCTAGGGGCTCCCAGTCTTGCCTATTATAACCGCACCATCTCCCGCGGCGACACACTAAAGAACCTCGGTGGTCAGCCCTCGTTGACAGCTCGCGATCTCGTGGCCAACTCGGATATCGTCTTTTTCTCCCTGAGTGACGACTCTGCACTCGGATCAACACTAGACGCTATCATCGATCCAGATGTGCCTAATAACCTGACGGGAAAAGTCATCGTCGACACATCAACAGTGCATCCAGACTCGTCAGCCAAAGCAGAGGCTCGGCTGACTGAGAAGGGCGCCCAGTTCATCGCCTCGCCGGTTTTTGGAGCAAGTCCTGTAGCGGCACAGGGGAAATTGCTGTGGATTGTTGCCGGTCCTGACGACGCTGTGCAAAAGATCCGTCCTTATCTAGAGGGCGTTATGGGACGAAAGGTCCTTCGGGTTGGTGAGGATGTGAGACAAGCTAGCAAGATGAAAACAGCAGGGTAAGTATACACGTATATGCTAAGCGTATCATACTAATAATTGGAACAGAAACTTTATCACTGCTGGCATGATGGAAGTCGTGGCAGAAGCGCATGTTTTAGCTGAGAAGTCAGGCCTGGGCAGTGAAAACTTGGAAGCTTTGATTGAACATCAATATGGTCCTCTTGCGCTTTCGATGTCTCAACGCCTTACTACTGGAGCATACATGCCAGCAAGAGGCGACAGACCATGGTCAGACCTTAACTTGGCACTCAAGGATGTTGGCCATGGAATTACTCTTGCTGAGCAGTCTGGAACGAGGCTAGAGGTTGCTGAAGTCGCGATTAAGCACTTAAAGGATGCGAGTCAGTTCTCACAAGAGGAAGGGAGACCACTTGACTCGTCCTCCATGTACGGCGTGCTGAGACAGGAGGCTGGGTTATCGTTTGAAACGGATCTTATGAAGAGGCGAGATGAAAAGCAGGAGTAGAAAAGTTCGTATATCATTATTAGGTGCAGCATAACTCGTTTATCAACAAGGCGTTACCGTATCTCTCAGGACAGTAATTGCCTTAGAACCTCCTTATTCTAAAACCACCGACATTAATTTATCTGTCTCATGTCCATATGTCCATGCGGGTATCACAATATTAAGTCGTCTAAAGCGCAGCCTTGCCTCTGGACTCGAATGGCATAGCCAAGACCAGAAGTCCAGCAGCGATGAACAATGCGCCACTGGTGTAGACTGGAGCAGAAGTCTCCAGGTTTGCAAAGATGGCAATGATGGGCTATGCATGTCAGATCTTTGTCCTCGATTAGTTTTGAGGATACTTACAGCCATAATGCCAAATATTCTGTTGCACGATGCGCACAACGCGTTCCCCGTCCCTCGATGAGGAGTAGGGAACAGCTCGGGCGTGAATGAGTAGAGCACAGCATACATGATATTGCTGAAAAAGTTGAAGGCACACTGCCAACCGAGCAGGGCCGCGCTGTTCGTCGCAGTTGTCGAGCAATAGAGGAAGATGCCTGTCAGGATGGTGCTGGCAGATAAGGTACCCTTTCGTCCCAATCTTGGCAATTCAACAAGGTAACCTCCCAGTAGAGCACCGGGCACACCGAGAACAGCGATAATGAGACTGTTGCGGTATGTGAGATAGGTGCTTCCATCGCCAAAGTCGGCACCCTTTGTCGCTTGGATGAAGGGGATAAAGGCGTTGTAGAGGGGATAGCCTAGACCGATGAGAGCCCAGACTGCCATAATCAGCCCAGTGCTAAGACCGAGCTTTCTCGTAGCAAAGAGGGCCTTGATATGAGACAAGTCGACCTTTTCTAGGTATCTCTTCAACGCTGCGCTTGTATCTGTCTGCGCAACATATCCCTCCGGTTCGCAGGCTTTGAGGTCCTCGACAGTGAGTGTCGAAGTCTTTCCATTCTTCTTGGCGACGGTGTGCACGACACGAACAGCTTCTTCGTCGCGGCCCTTACTCATGAGATATTTCGGCGACTCATAAATCTTGAAGAGAATAAATCGCGCAAGAAACATGAGCATGGTGAGACCTCCGACGGTGATGGTGAAGTAGCGCCATCCCATGTTTTCACCACGTGTACATGTCTCATCCTGTTGACATGTAAGGTTTCCCAAAAGAGGCCACGCGATGAGCGTACCGATGACCTGCGCAATAGCCCAATCGATGGAGAGGATCGTGAGGAGGAACTGATGCGATGCTGGTAGGAATTCGAGAAAGATGGCAGAGTCAACGGGCAGGTTTCCTCCCACGCCAAAAGACCACAGAGCATCGAAAATTCCAATTGCCGCAAAATTGGGGGCGCTGGCTGAGATCATGCCAAAGACTGCCGTGCAACCAAGGGTGAGATTGAATGCCCATTTGCGACCGACTGAGCAGAGAGTAAGCAGAGAGATTAGAGTATAGTTATAGTGGTGATGACTCACAAACATCACAGCCAAAGCCCCAAAACATGGCACCAGCTAATAAGCCGATATTCTGCGCCAGCGTGAGATATGGCGGATTGCTCACGCCAAACTCGTTGGCTACGGCGGGCAGAATGAGCGATGTGACGATAGGCCACAGATTGTCACTCGCCCAGCCAAAGCCTATGACGACGAATAGCTCCCACTGATAGCGCCCCATGCCGAGATCTTGAATCTGGCTCGGTCAACAAGCCTGCGTGCGGGTGAAAGTGGTTAGAACGCACTCACAGCTCGGTTGAGAATGCGCGCTTTTGCTTCATAGACGGGGTCGAGAGCGCCCTTTGGGATGATGGCCTCGTCGTCTGCGGCGTCGACGAGACTGTCTCTCCGGGCGTCATGGTCATGGTCGTTGCTGTTGATGGCCCCGTAGGCCTTTCGCTCTTCCGTCTCCTTGTCCGGTGAGGCCATGGTGTAGGTGGTGGTATCCAAGAGACGCCCAGTCTCCTGGTGAGAGCCTGCCTGCATGGGAGATGTTATATATATATCCCTAGAGGGTCTACAGCCTGTGATCGTCAGCGGCGCTGTCTGTGAAAGAGTTAAAAAAGTGACCAGGTCAACTCCCCGCGTTGTGTTGGGTTGCGTTGTCGCGGGGTTTGATGGCGCAATCCACTCTCTTGCCCAGGTGATTGGAAGCTCGCGTGCCACACCCATCGCCGATCTACAGCGCTGCTGACGGGCATGTTGGTGATATTCCCGCCATGGCGTCACTGGTAGGGGTAAGCATCGTAAGTTGTTTGTTCTCTATGATAATGGCCTTGGTTGATGACTATCTCAGGTACACTCGTCGGACTCCCCGAACCGTTGAAAAGCCATGGCAAATCACGCAACTCTATCTCCGAATTACGCCCCAGATACAAAACAACAACAGACGCCGATTCGCTACCTACAATCTCATCGGGTTTGCCTTGATTGGTCTGCCCTACAATTGACGTCGCCTTGGCTTTTCAGCCGCTGCACATCTCCCGGTCAAAGCCGGAACTTGGCATCACTCTATCGTCAGCTTCGGTGATGGAGATGGCCGTATCATCTGTGATAGTTGATGACTTTGCTTTGCTCTACTGTCCACCATCTAGGCCAATTCTCACATTTGCATTTCCTTCTTACTTCCACCCAACTCGACTCTTGTAACTCTGTCTTCTATTACTATCCTCCAACTCTCATCGGAATCATCACCAGAGGCGATATCCCTTCCAGGGCGACGGAAACCTGTCTTCTGTATGTGTCTGTAGTTTTTTAATGGCCTCAAGGCATATTTTATTACCGATTCCCTCCAAGTCATCAGTATAACGTCTCCCTTGGATATCAAATAACCACGGCTTTATTCCTTGGAGGAGCAGCTCCGAGTCCGAGTCGGACTCTACAAAGAACAATTTCCGAAATATTGGATAACCAAAAGCCGCTGCCTTGATCACTTTGTCCGACTGTACAAGACCAAGCGTCGTAGCATCATCGGCATACTGGAGCTGAGCCACGATGGCTTCGACAAGCGCACTGGCATTCACCTCCAAAATGATAAAATTCTGGTAGGCGAAATTCAGAACAGGCTGAATGGGGTCAACATGCACGTCAAAAAGCTCAAAGACCATCTCACCCGATTCTGGGGTAAAGTCCGAAGACGTCAAATAAACGAAAACTGGGATTTGGGAACCCGTGCTAGCCCCATTCTCAAGGAACAGTTGGATAGTCCTATAGATGGCGTGAGCTTCATCTAGAGAAGCTTTCTGTTCTGACGAGGTTGCGAGAACCCTACGGAGAGTGGCCGAGAGATATAAAAGCCAAGGGCTGTAAAATTTGAATTCTGTTTCTATAGCCCAGTTGGGGCTACAGCCCAAACCAAGGATGTATTTGAAGAGCTCAAAGTATGACGGGCTGTCAACATCGCTGGGTTTTCGGGACCTAGACGCCATGCAGCAATTGTATAATACATACTGAGCAGTCTGGAGTCTGTGTGAAGGTTCCTGAAGCATTTTTAATGCATCAAGAACGAACTCAGCATGCCCACAAACTGCAGCGTATACCAAAAACTGTCCACTTTCGGACTCTGGGAACAGAAACATCGAAAAATGTTCCACGTCGGGTTTTATGAGCCCTCGTTTCTGGGTCTTTTCCGTAAGCGCTATCAGCGACGCAACAAGTCCGGGTGGCATGTGGCCTTCTCTTCTCCAGGAATTTAGAGCTCCCAAGGCATTCAGAGGGCTCAGACAGTAGTAGCTGTACATACTACTCTGAGATGTTTGTTGGATTTGGCCAGTTCTGGCGAGACCTGCTCTGTATCTTCGACTTAAAAGTTCTTCTCGAGATAGCTCGCAAGGATTCCAGAGTTCGCGACCTTCTACTGTTTCAAACAGGAATTCTTGAGCAGTTCTGTGAATAAAGTCCACTCCCATCCGAATATGGGGAGAAAGGCCGTGCAGGGCGGCGATAGGGCGAGCTTCCAATAAGCCCAGGCAACCAACGTTCAGGAGGGTTATGACCCTTTGACACTCGGCATCATATTCTTGATCCGATATTTGCTTGGATTGAGAAAGGAAATTATCAAGCAAGTCCTCTCTCATTGCATACATAAGGTCTATTACCAGGAAAGGAGACTCCCATGCGGTAATGACTAGGTTGAAGACCATGGATGCTTGTTTCTGATAAATGGGTCGATCCTCAGCCGAGCGTTTCAAGATATCCTGGTATAAATCCATAAGGTCTTTGGGTGTTGTGTCCAGCCGTCTATTGATATCGTCTGTTTGGTCTCCGTTATTGATACCCCGAATCAGTGATTGCGTGACCAGAACAGCCCAGAGAAAGACACCCTGGGCCAATTCGGCAACACGATGTGCCAGTTTTGATACCTGCAGCCCGTGAGGACTCGTTTTGATCGATCTTCGGATAGTGCTCTTGGAGTATAGTTGAATGTCAGACATTGTCAACTCGTGTATCTGTAGATGTGGGCAGTCTCGAAACTGAAGTTGAAACCGGTGCTCTGGGCGACTTGAAACACAAATCTTGACGTTGTGTGATGCCAAGGTGTCGATAAATTCCAATATGTCAAGTATATCCCTCTCTGGCATAACCTCGTCCAATGCATCGATGAAGATGCATATGGGTTGTGCTGGTTGTCTGGAATAGCTGAGCAGAACATCTTGCAGGTGACCTGGATCCCAGTCATTTGGTGACGCTCGGTCAATGCTGAGTAGGGCGCTGCTAGAACTATTGTCAAGAGACTCTAGATCGCGAGATAGAATCTGATGCAGCAAAGAGCAGAGCAATCCTTTGAAAGACTTCTGCATAGGACTCCCTAGCTTCCAGAAGAAATGCGAGAGGATTATCACCCCATTTTTCCACCGTTCCAGGGCCTCGGTGGTACCAGGGTGGGATAAGAGAAACTTCATAAGAGTGCTTTTGCCAGAACCGGGTTTGCCGCTAATCCAGTAGATAGACTGATCGGATGTGATCCAGGTGACGAAGTCGTCCCATTCTTTTGCCTGTGATCTGCTTCCAGCTGTACTATGATCATCGTCCGACTCTTCGTCTGATACGTCTGAATCTGCCCAGTGTTCCTCCGAGCCCAGGTCCGAATCTGAGTCTGATTCTGCGTCTACTTCCAAATTTAAAGAATGATCCTCGAATATCCAGGCGAATGTAGATGGAGATTGCGAGTGAATTGCGTTCTTTCGTTCGTTCATTTCTGGATAATGAAGACTTTCCAACAAACGCTGTCGACGCAGCCTGGCCTCAGCTTCAGCTTGGAGGTCACTTCTGCCTCGAGTTAGTACTGAAATTAATACTCTTTATGTCCTCGGATACCAAGATACTTACTGTGATGCCGAGTCCCAATACCCAAGGAACGCCTTCATGCAGGCAGCCGCAGAAGCTGCAGCAAATGGCTGCCAGCTTTTGCTTTTGTGGCTATCAGCGTAGTCACAAACGCTTTTGATCACGACACAAGGGAAAACTTCCCATACTCCAACGCTTTCCATTTCGAATCCTATCACCTTCTTGTCTCGTATAAGCTGATCGCGGTCTTCCCCTGACTTCATCACAGTGTCTGCTGATGCAAAGGTTCCAAAGTGAACTGTTGGGCAAGGTCTATCTTGCTCATCATCTAGTCGACTGAATCTTGGAAGTTGTCGCGTCTTATCGCATTTGAGCTCGTCGCAGCTTCTCTCTAGTGCCGCGTCACAAACCGCGTCCGTCCTTTTGTGGCAGGAATTGCATGTTTCGCACATTGCCGAGTTTTGATGTTTGTGGCGATAGTTAGGCGGGAATAATATATCTTTGGAACGTCCAGGATAATTTACTGGTGTCTTCGTATCGTGGCAAAGTTGCTCGATATACTTGAGTATCGAGATCTGCAGCCTTTCACTTTGCCTTGCTGTAGTAAGCTTGGCCACCAAGCTCCTGATCTCAAGATTTGGTCTTCCTGGAATATCATTCAAGGTATCCTTCATCTCAAACTTGTCCGGATATCGGCGGCCAAAGTCATATTGTACCACACCAGTGCTGATGATAATATCGCCGAGGAGGATCTGGCCCTTGCTATACAGAGGCGCACCACCACAAATACCAACGACGAGTGCCAGAGTGATATTGGGGAAACTCATACGGCAAAAGGAAGCGATGTTCCCTGCTGCAACCTTTCCCATACCGGGCAGATGAGCCAACACCACATTGTGACGGCCGATAACACCCGTGGAGTAGGCATTGGGATCGCCACGGGCTTTACCGAACGTAGGGCCGCTGTCTTCGTCCCAATGGTGATCAAACAGGCGGATGACTGCGTCGGCTTCCAGGGGTAGTGCGCAAATAATCGCGATCTCGAAGCCATCGCGTGTTTTTGGTCGTCGAGGCCTTAACGGCATGTTAAGCTAACGGCCGGAGTATGTGGTTTACTTCAACCAGATTGAACGGGGAGACTTATATAACTTGTCAAGGCTGAATTGGTCCTAGTTGAGACGAGTTGTCGAGCTGCTTGACGCATAAAATGAAGCGGGATACAAAGTAAGCAGAGTGATTTTAGCCGCATCAGTTGATTTATTCGTCGCCAATGAGACTTGCAGTCACTAACAAGGGTGGACTATTGGCCAAGAATATCTTCTCCGTCAGTAATTATCCACTAGGCAATCGGTATCTTGAATTGTCCTGTCTTCGATGTTATCCTCCATTTCCTTCATTTCTTATCTACTGCAACTTTATCTCAATCAATCGCCATGCGGCTGTCTGACCGAGAAAGCTCTTCTTGCTATCAGGGAAAGGCTAGATCTGCTGGGACGGACAGCTCTTAGCATTGTATACGCAGAGAAGGGCGACTCCAAGACGGTTCTCAAGGCTGCGGGCTTCTGGCTTGATGGCGAAATGTACCATCACGCAGCATTTGCTGAAGACACCAGCTACCGCTTTAAACATGAGGCTACCACTTACGAGAGTCTTGGCTCACACCCCTGCATCCTCAAATGCATAGGCGTTGAGTAGATGCCCGACGATGAAGCTCTAGCTAAGAGCACGCTTGCAATGGAGCTCTTTGCGCTTGGTACCGCCATCTGCGAGATAACACAGTGGGCTGTACCCTACGGACTGGTCGAGCTTGAAGAGCTTCAGGCAAAACTCGGTCAAGGGGAGTACCCTTATTATGATGAGGATAACCTAGTGCGGCACATCGTTAGGAAGCTATGTGATTTTAAGTATAAGTCTGCACAGGAAATGGCGGACGATTTGAAAATGGATTCCGGTCCTTAGATAGATCGCATCTATACTCATATTACATTGATATCTTATCCGTTCCTACTTACGATTAATGAAACTCTGAAACTGGATGTTGACATATCGCATAACATCAAAACAACACATTTACCAGAATTGATGCAATGTGAAGTCGCTCGCAAACAATCTACGCTAATGCATAAATGCTGGTTGCCCAGTTATCGGATATCAGACGCCAAGGTACTTTTTTATATCGACCTCTACCTCAACAGCTTGTGAGCCTCTAATCGATTCTTAATTGCAGCTTTCCTAATTACCTAAGTATTCCTAAGTATATGCCTTCAGAATCCATTTATACGACGAGTCCTCTGCTCTCCTCTGGCTAATTCTCACACCTGTATCAAAATTCGGCGTAAAAACAAAGGTAGTGTACAAGTCTCGACGAAAGCGTTTAATTAGACGCATGCCAGTCACTTCAAAAATCTCCATCTCATACTCAGTAGACGCTTTGGAGGTGGTAATCATCAAAAGCTTGCCATCCGCGGAGAGCTTGCATGCTCGAAAATGTGCTTCATCTTGAAGCACATAGCTCATTCTGAATGTTTCAACAGCGTCACCGGAGGATAGATCATAGCCAGTTACCCTGTATTTGGTTTTTGGCTTATGCAATTGCATAGGTGTTTTCAGAAGTATCGCCTTTTTGCCCATGCTCGTGAAACTGCTTCGGAGCAGATCCCCTGTTGTTGATTCCGCTGGTAGGTCTATTTTCGATGGGTTCTCAATGTCTCGTACATCCATCATGTTTCTTCTGGTGAACCAGTCTGCGTGCAATCTCCAGGTAAAGATAGTAGAGTTACCGCTTCCAAGGGCAGTGAGGGTTTGATCGTGGCTTGAAAAGATAAACGTGTGGGCTTTTGCTTCTGTGCTCAGCGGTAAGCATTTTGATGCTATGCGTATCGTTTCTTTGGCATTTGGAACCTCTGATCTCTGAACACGGAAGATGTAGGAACGGCATTCATTGGTGTTCTCCGTCAGAACGAACAATGCACAGTCCGTTGATATTGATAGACAGCCCGCAAATGTTGATGGATCCCGCAATGTGAGAAGCATCTTGTCTGTCCATCGGTCATACACCTTCTAATACCCTTTCCATGTTTTCAAAAGGACCAGGGAAGCATCTATGTTCAAGATCTGAAGTCCTGCAAGCGACTGTCCCCCTTTGATTGAGGTTGCGCTCAAGCGATCCAGGTGAAACTTGTGTGTTACCGGCAGACGCAGAATATAACTCATGCTCGCAGAATTTATGTCGTAGACTGTGCCAGCTAATCGCGAGTCTCCATCATCTCTCCATGCATCGCAACTAGTAAGCTTGTTTCCATTGAGCGTTAGCTCAAAGGCGCCGAAGGAGGCTGTTTGTGGTAGGGTCTGGGTTTTTATTAAAACATAGGAGGTTTCTCTTCTCGGTTGTGAACCGGTTGATCCTATTTGGTCCGAGTCCAATGTATTTGCTAGTTGAATGAGCGGTCCTACGGTCGCTATTTGTTCTATGTGCACCTGAACTGTAGGAGAATCCCTCTGCGGTTGTATTTTCTCAGGGTCATGCAGGTTGTCCGTACTACAGGGCGTCGACTCTAGTTCCGACCAGCTGACGGCTTCGAACCTCCCTTGGTGGCCGATGAGCACGTTATCAATGTCCCGGGCCACATTTAGGGAACTCTCGATAATTTCACGAATTTCTCGCTTAGTGTTGTTGGTCAGAGTATTGTCGACGAACTCGCTGCCATCAGGGACGAGGTCTTTGAGTAGGCTCAGTGTCCGAATTAAAGCAGAGAGCTCTTGGTTTACGGTGGCCAAGTCGGTCTGGGCGTCCCGGCAGTCTCGCGCAAATTGCGATACGATCCTAAAGGTCTTGTCCGCGGCTTGGATAAGTGCTATGCAGGATGCGGCAAGAGATATGCCATCCATGGCGGCGATAAGGGTGTAGTGATGCTGGGAATTGGATTCTTGTGAGGAGGAACATGGCAGAAATTGGAGTTCCAAAGTTTCTATGTCTGAAATATGGATGAAGAACTGACGAATAGCAATGGATATCGGATTATTGGGCGCCACCTGATAATAGCTGAGCTGATACGCCCTGTGGTCCGCCTAGTGAGGCACTGCTGCATGGCTTCTCAGAATAGGATGTTACTACCTACCTTGGACTAAAAGCCTTGGTCAAGTGATCATATTTGTCTGAGGCATCCTGCTTGAAAGTGTTAGATAGATTTTCGTTACTACTAATCTGTCAAGTTTGATAGGAAGCCGTTATCATTAATTGTTTTATTATTGACCTGTTTAAGTCTTACAGTCCCGCCCCTATTTGCTTTCCGCAGTTATAGTAACAACGGAGGTGTAATTACAAGAGTTGCAAAGTTGTAATAGAAAAGAGAGTCTTATGACTCTATTGAAACTCCCCCTACCAACAAGTGATATATATTTCTTTGTCTCTTTTCCTTTCCCCTCTTTCCTTTACTTTCATTAGCTTTCGACTGGCCTATCAGCTACCGCCGATATCATAGCTTATTACCCCTAGTTCAATAAACATCTACGCTCGCTTATAACAACGCAAATGGCAACAGAAACGCTACCCTCATCGCATGATGTCGCCAAACGCGTTGCTTCAGAAGGACTGAATGCTACGCATAATGCCAAACGGCCCAAAATCACAATCAAGCATGGCAATTCCTCAAATCAGTCAACGGGGATGAGGTCTCTGACTACTATCAAGTTATTGCACAGCCAATGGATCTGTCGAGTATTAAGGAGATACTAGAGCATAACTCCTATGCTTGTTCCAAAGATCTAGTCAAAGAGGTCTCGGAATGGTATAATAGAAGGTTGCTTGTATCAACCACTACTATATACGAACGAAGCTATTCGCTGTGCTATGTGGGGATCATTTCTGACTCTTACATAGACAATTTTCATATTGGTTTGTGGCTCTAGGTCGACGAAGCTGTTGGAATAGGAATTGAAACTGAATATATTTTGCCAGATTAGTTAAGTATAACTTATTTTCAATATGCTTTCATTCCATCACCAATCCAGAGAGTCCCGGGTAAGTAAAGTAAGTCGAAGCTCCACAAACGTCCATTCAGCCGGAATACTACCAGGTCCAGTTAATGACAGGGCCCCTTGCAGAATGTGATGGTTACGCGAGAAATCAACAGTTGCGATTTGGTAATTGAGTGACCCGTGATTGGAATTCCCCAGATTTACGGTGCATCTCGGGATTTACGACGGCTTTGTCGCACTGCGGCTCAGCAAGTTTACAACGCACCCACACACACAATTGCTTGGGTGTGGGACGAGGTGGGACACCAAGCTTTGGACGTATTTTAGCAGCGCACAAAGTCTATTTAGTAGTCTACAGTATAGTTATAGAAATACTAGTCATACTATGAAAAGTGGCTTCAGCTGTACATGCAAGCTTCAAGCTTCTCAACTGTAGAATAGAAACTGTCGTTGACTATCTCCACAAAGAGCATGTCAGCTCATCTTACGCCGGCCACACCACCATGAATCCAGCATATTCTTGGCCTCAGCAAAGAATGCAACACAGTGCAACGAATACTTATACTCTCTCTTCTAAGCTCTAACTAGACCTCGGCCAATGCCTTTCCAGGTATTACCCCTCCCCTAATCCGCCATCTCCAGTCTAGCCTAGACCAAGAATCGGCAATACGGACTTACTGCCATTCAGACAGGCAAAGATCACTTTAGACAGCGGCCCTTTCAGCCTTTTTAGGACCCCGCCTCCGAGGATTAAATAGCCCCGCCTCTATCCATAGCAACGCCCCTCTTACAGATCACTCTTGAATAAAGAATCTTTTAGACGAGCTCTCCCCAGATCAATCTTACTTCTTACCATCACAACATCTATCATACCATACCATCCATCACCATGGCTGCTGCACCCAAGCCTTACCGCGCTGAGCACATGGGCTCGCTGCTCCGACCCCAGGCTCTCCTCGACGTCAGAGAGCAGATCCGCGAGAAGGGTCTGACACCCGAGAGTGCCGGCCTCGAAGCGGTAGAGACAGCTGCCATCAAGGACGTGGTCAAGCTGCAGCAGGACCTTGGATTCAAGGCCGTCACCAGCGGAGAATTCACGCGCACTCGCTTCTGGGGTCTCATGTGGGACGAGTTTGAGGGAAGCACGCAGCTCCAGGACGCTGATGCCAGCATCTTCCGGCTCTACCACCCTGACGTCGTCAGCCTGATCGAGAAGGATCGTCATGTGATGCCAGGTGAATCTATCATTGTTGGAGGGAAGCTATCTCATAACCCTGAGAAGTCAGTCTTGAACCTGCATGAGCTGCAACTTGTTCAGCAGTTTGTGCCCAAGGAGCAATGGGGTTCCATAAAGCTCACAATGATTACTCCGGCTTGGTTCCACATGCGTTACAAGCAGGGCAAGGCTTACACCCCTGAGGCCTACAAGAACGACGAAGAGTACTTCCAAGATGTAGCCAAGGTTTACCAGGCAGAGCTGGACCAGCTCTACAAGGCTGGTCTTCGAAACGTTCAGTTCGACGACCCTGGCATGGCGTGTAAGTTGCAGCCCCTCACTAAGTGAATCTCATGCTGACGAGACGCAGATTTCTGCAGCCAAAAGTTCCGTGACGGCTGGGCTGCTGACTCTGATAACATCGGCACAGTTGATGATCTGCTAGACGCTTACATCAAGCTCTACAACGACTCGCTCTCCAAGATTCCCTCAGACATGCACACAGGCATCCATCTCTGCCGCGGCAACTTCATTGGCGGCCGTCACTTTGCCGAGGGCAAGTACGACATTATTGCTGAGAAGCTCTTCAAGGACCTAAACGTGAACACGTTCTACCTTGAATACGACACTGAGCGTGCTGGAGGCTTTGAGCCGCTGCAGTATCTGCCCAAGAACAAGAACGTCGTTATCGGCGTTATCAGCACCAAGATCCCCCAGCTCGAGGACAAGGAGGAGATGAAGAAGCGGGTGCTGAGCGCGGCGGACTGGGTGGCCAAGGGAACTGGTGAGAGCCAGAAGGAGGCTCTGCAGAGAATCTCCGTGAGCCCACAGTGTGGTTTCAGCACTCATGAGAGCGGATATCCTCTTAACCTCGAGGAGGAGAAGAAGAAGCTGGCGTTGGTGAGGGAGATTGCTGATGAGATTTGGGGTGAGGCTTGATAGACGAAGTAGAATAGACGAAGTAAATGCGCAAATACGAAGACAGAATTATGAATTGAACAGATGATTGATTTTTCGGCGTGATAATGATAAGATAAAGACCGAGAAGTCTAAGGAACGTTACTGAATCTAGAGTTGATAATTTTAGGTGAATACAGAGATAGAGCTTCATATACTTGAGTACTATCCCAAGTTTCCAACCAGCGATCCAAACTACTCGGGTGTCCACACCCGGCATCTTCCGTAGTATAGTGGTCAGTATGCAAGCTTGTCACGCTTGAGACCCGGGTTCAATTCCCGGCGGGAGAGATCCAGTCACATGTTTCAAACATGCCTTTGAATTCTTTTTTGCCTTTTTCTACCACTCACTACACTATCGTGGGCTCTCTTTTTGCTTCTTGCTAGCTAGATACGACGTTGGGGCCAACGGGTTCAGTCATGAATATCGAAATCTAAGTCTATCCACAATATATATGATTCATGACCCCTAGATATAAATTCAGTCGAGCTCCTCGGTGCTGATCTCTAAAAAGTCAGCTGGATCCAGCACAGGCTGATTCTTGCCAAACGAATACACTCCAAACATGACGCCGGTAAAGCATCCTCCAAAAGGAGGTGCCACAGTCAGAGTGTCAGCTTCCACCTTGAACACATCCGACTCTTTTCCCCCAGCTCGAAGAGAGAGTTCGTACTTGGTCGGATAAGCGCGGATGTCAAACTCGACGTTATCCAAGTTTGTTTCCAGACCTGCGACTGAAGTCTGTGTATACTGTTAGCCACAGCCAAACCTGATAAACTGGAGTGAACCTACCTTGAACTCTCCAGCTTTACCAGCGGCTCCCCTATAGCTGATCTTTGATTCAACCTTGCCGTGCTCGCCCAGATAAGCGACAACCCCCAAAGAGGCATACGAGTACTGGCTCCACCACAAGACAGCCCCAGCCTCGTAGCCTCGAACTGTAGGCTTGAACTCCATCTTGGCTTTGAAAACCTGGTTGTACGACGTCTGTTTCCTAAGGAGCATTGCTGGACACTCGGGACTTGTTAGATCGAAGCAGTTGCCGTAAAGTCTGAGTACACTGGGTCTTTCTGTTAAGCTATAGCTTTGCTTCAAGGGAGTGTCTAGGAGCTGTTAGATCCAGCTATGATATGGTTAATTAGGAGGACGTACTTTTCTGATACCATCCTAGTTCAAGAGTTTCTCGGGAGAAATCGGCATTCCAAGTCTGGGGACTTGGTTTGGAGGCTGACTTGACAAGATCTCTGCCTGCAGTTTCCAACGTGATGTTGTTACCGTCGTTGAAAACCGGCCAGTCATCTTGCCACTTGACCTTAACAAGGAAAGTCTCTCGACCTAAAAGATATTAGCATGTCTTCTGGCTCTTGATCAGGGGTGTTGTACCCAGCTGGGGCTCCAAGTAAGCTCCATCTTTTTTCACTGGCCTCACGCCGAGCATAACGGACCACCAATCTCCATTTCCATCTTCAAAAACATCAACATGACCGGTTCGCTGGACCTCTTCATCAGGTCCGTTATACCAGAGCGGCTTGCCCTGACTTTCCCAGGGGCCAAACGGGCCTTCTTTGTTGCGAAGCACCCATTCCTGATGGCCTGCTTCTGTTCCCCCCTCGGCAGTCAGGAGATAATAGTAATCTCTGCGTTTGAAGATATGAGACCCCTCTGCGATGCCGTGGGGCGACTCGCGGATAGCCTTGGGTGGTGTCAAGGTTCTTCCAGATGCAATGTCAATCTCAGAGATATGGATGGCAAAGTCCTTTTGCTTGGAGTTCGCGTCTCGCCAGGCTAGACGCATAGTCGTGGAAAGATAGACTTTGCCATTGTCGTCCCAGAATAGCTGGCCTGTGTTAGCAGTGATAAACCTTGGTGTCATGTGTGACTTACGTCTTGGTCAAATCCAGGGTTATCAAAGTAGACCGGGTCAGACCAGGCATTCTCATCCCAGATATTGTCCGTCCAGACATAAAAGCCTCGCGGAAAGATGCGTTCCTAGCAACACACATTAGCCATCGACTTAGAATCTGCAGTATACAAGGCACTTACATCAACAGTAGGTCTATATCTGTGGTAAACACCATTGGCCAAATACCATCTCTTCTCTTCAGGGCGATATCTCAGAGTGCTCGCCCAGCTGCCCGCACTTGGCTCAACAGTGCGCAGGTCCATTTGGCTTCGACGATTGAGAGCATGGCCAATGAGCTTCCAATCAATCAAGTTTGTAGACGTGTAAATAGCGCATCCGGGGAATAGCTCAAAGGTTGAGGTGCTGAGGAAAAAGGTGGTTGGGGCTGAGTCCGTAGCGGGAACTACACAGATGGTAGGGTCCGGATTACAGCCCCTAAGGACAGGGTTTGTAAAGGTGATGGAAGATTGATCAGCCATGATGAATCTATGAATAGGAGAAAGGGAAAGAATGATTTATCGAATCGAGAGTAGAATCGTCAGTCTTGATGGCTTTAACAGTTGCGGATGATTGTGTTAGCTGTAAGCTAAAGTCCGAGCTATGCCCATTTACCCGGTCTGATTTTCCATCAATCAGAGCTCCTCAATTTCTCCTCGATTGGTTCTCCAGATCATTCTCATGTCAGAATTGTTGACATACCCTTAGCTCTATTTTACTTGAATCGATGCTGTTTTGAGATTATTTCCTCATATGAAGGGGTCCTAAGCAGATTTTGTCCTCCTCTCGACCAACTTGGCCATTTTAGAAGAAGGACCAATGGAAGAGGCTGTTGTTCTTAAGCTGTGAAATTTAAGAAAATATTCTTCTATAACGTAATGTCTTTTTTGGTGGGGTAGTAGATTTCATTTATACCATAGATATCTTGTTGAGAAGCCCGGTATTACCTGGTCTTGACGGATGGTGGTGCAAAATGCTTGAAAGGTAGCATGATTCATCACCGACGGTCTTCAAACATACAAGATTCCTATAGTCGTTCAACGAAAGCTTTACCCATTCTTATTCGTAACTATTAAACATATTCTCTGTTTAAGTAAGTTGAAACCGCAATATATCTGACAGCGCAATACGCATGTTTTGGTAGCAAACTTCAGGCAGGCTAGCCACAGTTCAAGGTCTCAGTGAAAGAGACCAGTTTGGGAAGGCTCGTGGATATCAAATTTATACATATTGTCGCTGTTAGTATAAACCTACGTGTTATCCTGTATTTCAAAGGAACCATTTTAGTCCACATTCAAGAATTATAACTCAATGCCCACACAATAACCATTTTGCCTTTCGACTTCGGAAGGAAAACTCACAAATGAGGAACTATATAAAAATGTCTAGTGTGTGTTGTTAAGTTGAGTTGAATTTCGAAAGCGCTGGAATTTGTCATCCTTGTTGTGGTCTTGGAAGACATCCGTATTGCATGATATGTTGGTTGCAGCATGCGAGGAAACCCCACTGATACGACCTGGGTTACATAGTTACGGAATTCCTATTCGCCCAGAAATCATCAGATGCTTTTCTCGTGGGTAAACGAGATTCGGCGGTATTATCCACGTTGGGAAGTCCAGTGATGAGTCGTTTCCAAAAGACAGGGGAGAACCAACATATAAAAGTGGTGAATGCAATCATATACCGCTGTCAACCCCTCAATTCTTTTTGTTCAGAATATTTTTTCAAAATGGCTGAGACTACTGAGAATAATCCCGCTATCCTTGTGGCTGATGATGAGGTGTGTTTGTGTTTCTGTCAAGTGGATACCATGATACGGCTGATCTGACTGTTATTAGGTCAACGATGGGGACTCCTCTCTTGGGCTTGCACTGGTACTTATTCTCTCCTTCTAATCATCAGCCTCATTGGAGCTGAGCATTTCTAGGATGGGCAATCTTCTACCACGAGCGTCGCCAGCTCCATCCTCCACTATCGCCGTGAGAACGGGAGGACATACCATGCGTACAAGGATGGAAGTGAGATTATTACACACCATGATTCATCTCACCTAGACACTAATCAACACCAAAACAGAATACGCGTTGCCCAATGACGAAACTGAAAACGACAGGCTAGGTACGTGTGCTTACCTCTCACGAGTTTGGAATGAGGCAACTGACCGACTGCAGACCTGCAGCATAATATCTTCCTCCTTACTTTCGACGACAAGCTTGGCTTGGCTCCGCCGTGTCAACCAGACGCCAAGATTGGACACGTTCTCGACGTTGGCACAGGCACCGGAATCTGGGCCATTGACTATGCCGATGAGCATCCAGAGGCCGAGGTGAGCATCAATTTTGGAGCACGCGCATCAGCGTAACATTCCCTAACATGCTCAGGTTGTTGGAGTCGACCTTTCTCCAATCCAGCCACCTTTGTAGGATCAATCTCAAGCAGTAAACTGATCCTGGTGCTAACGATCCCAGTGTGCCACCTAATCTGAGCTTCCTCATTGACGATATAGATGAAGAATGGGAATACTCTCAGCCTTTCGATTATATCCACAGTCGCTTCATGACATCTTCCGTTAGAAACTGGAAAGAGTACCTTACTAATTGTTTCAAGTAAGCAAATCCTCTAACACATACCACCATTTCTGACTTGATCTAGCAATCTCAACCCTGGCGGTTACGTTGAACTCCAAGAATGCGACATATGGACGAAATCTGATGACGGTACGCTCAAGCCTGACAGCATTATGTTCAAGTGGTTAGAACTTTTGATGGAAGCATCCATCAAGTTCGGTCGTCCCTATGTAGACGTCCCATCGCTCTCGGAAACCATGAAAGAGATCGGCTTTGTCGACATTGTGGTCGAGCGCTTCAAGTGGCCACTGAACTCCTGGCCCAAGGACAACAAGCACAAAGTTCTTGGGGCATGGTGCAACACCAACTTCGATATCGGCATCGAGGCCGTCTCGATGGCACCGCTGACTCGAGCACATGGATGGACGACTGAGGAGGTCGATGTAATTTTGGCCGAGGTCAGAAATGTGGTGAATGACAAAAGGATTCACGCTTACACGCCGCTGTAAGTGATTTAATCTTGGGACTGACGATAGACTTTCTGACTGCGGATTAGGTATTCGGTATATGGAAGAAAACCATCCGCCTCGGCTGAAACGACCTAGGTAGAACGTCAGGCTACTATGTATCTAGTCAGGGGTTTGATGTGAGGTGTAAGCCGGATCTCAGCTCCGCATCCGGCGGAGTTCCGTCTGGTGGGGCCGGGAGAGGATAAAGTCGACCAAAGGATGGTTCTCCAAGTTTATATTTACTCTCTCTCAATTACAACAATCAAAACACAATGTCTGCAAATCCTTTGAACAAAGTCGCCATTTTCGGGGTAAGACATATCTACTGCAATATAATCTCTTGTACTAACCCAGCCAAAGGCTTCTGGCAACTTCGGCACCCCCATCACTGCCGCTCTCACAAAAGCTGGCTTCGACGTCACCATCATCACTCGCAATGAATCCACAGCAACATTCCCAGACAGTCTTCCCGTCATCAGAACAGCCTATAACCTCGACGCCCTGACTAAAGCCTTGTCTGGTCAAGACGCGGTGGTATGCGTCGTTGGCCCCGGGGGCATCAGCCTCCAAGCCACCATGGTTGACGCCGCCGAAGCAGCCGGAGTAAAACGCTTCATTGTTGACGACTTTGGCTGGGGTCCTGACTTCACCAGCTTCCCCGAGTTCGAACCCATTCGTGCCCAACGCACCATCGGTCTTGACCGGGCAAAAGAGCACGCAAAAGCAAACCAGGCCTTCACATGGACCGCGATTGCAAGTGGCAATCCCATTGACTGGGCGCTCAAGCGCTTTCCTACCATGGGCTTCGATATTCCAAGACGCACCGCTATTATCTATGATGCTGGCACGGAGTACTTTACGGGGACTACTCTACAGGGCATCGGACAATCTGTAGTTGGAGTTCTTCAGCACCCTGACGAAACGGAGAATCGCTTCGTCAGCGTCATGTCAATCAAAACCTGTCAAAATGACTTGCTGGAGGCTTTTCAGCACGAAACCGGAAGCCAATGGGATATTCAAAGGACCACGACCAGAGAGCTCATAGACGGGGCGAGACGGAAACGCGACAAGGAAGAGAAAGGATGGGTCCTGGACTTGGCAGTTGCTCAGCTTTACAAAGGAGCAAGAGTTCCTTGTCTTGTAGCACCATCGAGGGAGGAGTCGGATTCAAGTTTGCTGGGAATACCGGAAGAAACTTGCCGGGGCCTTGTTGCCTCCATTTTGGCTAGCAGTGAGGATTAAAATCAACATGACAGTATTAACAATGTGCAAAGCACATTACTGGCGTGGACTATCTTTATAAGACAGAGACGTTCTGGGCCAGATCCAGTACGCCACGGCTCGGGCCGCCGGGAGGCTTGGACGACAAAGGGGTTGATGAGAAAATGATTTATATAGAATTGGACAAAAAGGAATAAAACATGACTAGCTTTTACGTATATGCCAAGAATGTTTAACTATACGTAATTCCAAAGCCATGAGAAACTAAGCACGTAGCATAGTTGCCTAAAGAGACAAACAGGAGGCGAGTCAATCAGAGGCACACGACCAAAATAGAGTCACGGTTAATGGTCACGTTTCAGAACAAGCCCCCAAGTGTGGGTGGATTGTGGGGATATTTGCGGTGCAACCCTGCTGTTGTCTCAGACTGAACGCCTCCCGTCATGACGAATAGATCTACTATTTGGTGGCTGAAATTGTGCATCTCGAATATACAAAGTTGTAGCAGGGAATGTCCAGTTCTGTTGGTACAACTAGAAAGATAAAAACGGCTCCAGGTCACCCGCCAGAACACAGCCTAGGGATCGTCCAACCCACAACTCAGCCTTACCGACAGAGGCATGGTATAACATGCACCGTAAGCAATAATTAGACGATCCTTCGACTACGACGCCGTCTTTTTGTCCGAATTTGCAGGGATCTTCCTTTTTGATGCCTCATTTTAGCCCCCACCAGGATACAGTCGGCGTCAAGACTAGGCTGCGTTTTGCACCTAACAGACTCGGTCTCAGCCTGACCCTGAAACAGACCACAAACTTGTCCTTGAACCTCCTTGTATCTCTTGCCCGTACTACAGCAACTATATACTCTTGAGAGAATATCCGTCTTGGTCGGCACCGTCAAGGCATCATGGCGGTCCGCAAAGACGGGGCCGAAGCCCAATTCGCCCAGATCCTCGCCGATGCCAGCAAACAATACTCTGAGTCGTCCGAAAAGCTCGTCGACTTTGTCAATCCGCCCATAAACAACGTCAAAGACCTCATGAGCCAGGTCGACAAGCAGAATGACCAATTTACAAAGTTTCGCGAGAAGCGTCAGTCTATCTTTAGCGCCCTCGCCGCGTGCCTCACCCCCGTCGAAGTCATCGGCGAGGTCGTGAGCGGCGCAGCGGCAGAGGCGTTTGCGCCGGCTGAGGGCATCTTCGGCGCTGTTGTCTATCTCATCAACGGTGCGCGCAATGTCTCTACTGCGTACGACTCTATTGTCGAGCTGTTTGAGCATCTCAAGGTGAGTGATATCCAGCAACCCCGCTTGAGAATTCACTAACGGGGCCCAAGGACTTTACATCGCGACTGGACGTCTACGTGCAGTACAAAATGGGCGATGCTTTACGGGGCAAGGTCATTACCATCCTAGCACTCCTATTCGAAGTATTTGTCTTGGCTGCCAACGAGATCCGCCGCGGTCGCTTCAAGGCCTACTTCAGGACCCTCGTCGGCAAGGGTTCGCCCGTCGAGGAAGCCCTAGAGAACCTCAAGGCCCTCAATATTGGCGAGGAGAGGCAGGTTCTCGCTGATACGTACGGAGGCGTCAATAAGCTCAACTTGCAGACTGAGCACATGCAGGATAAGCTCGACGAGATGAATCAGACCATGTTGCAGATGCGGTCTGAAGGTCGTGAACGCACTATGGCGGCTCATCAAGATAGGCTCAAGGAGATCCTGGAGCCGTCTCCGTTTCCAGAAGACTTCTTTAGCATGTTTAATAAGTCGCGGGCAGAGTCTACAGGAGATTGGATCCTCAGAGATGAAGGGTTCAAAGCATGGTTCGACAAGAAGACCAACTTCTTATGGATAACTGGCGCAGCAGGTAAGTCTTATCATTCCGAGCTTCTCTACATCAACTAATGTCCTTTAGGCACTGGCAAGTCCTACTTGACGACTAGGCTTATTTCCTGGGGCACAGAAAACATCCCACGCCTCGCCTACTTTTACTTCCGCGACAATAACCCCGAGACACGATCAGTTCTCCAGGCTCTCCGGGATCTAGCATACCAGATAAGCGAGAGCGATCCCTCCTACGCAAGGAAACTCCTCAAGGACCTGCACAGCATCGATGAGATCCGCACCATTCCAAGCGCTTACCGAAAGCTATTTATCCAACCTTTCCAGGACGAGGGCCAGGAAAAGACCATTTACATCTTTCTCGATGGCATTGACGAAGCGAACTCTACCGAAGTGGAAGAGCTTCTCGAGCAGCTTGGCTCTGACGATGAGTCTGTTCGGAGACATAAGCACATCAAACTTCAAGTTGCTCTCATTGGAAGAACATACCTGACTGAGACAGTGACATATACACTTGATCCAGATAACCGTGGTAGTCAGGTTGTCACAACACTTCACGTCACTCCCGATCGCAATGCAGAGGATGTCAAATGCTACATAGAGGATAGCGTCTGGCATCTACGCAATCTCAGCCGCACACCTCCTGACTTTAGACAAAAGATTATCGACGCCATGGTCAAGCAGGCCGACGGCCTGTTCATTCTGGCAAAGTTTATGATTGAGGATATAAGTCGGAAGCGACATCCGCAGAGCATCCTCACAAGTCTGCAGTCATACCCCAAGGAGATCAACGGAATCATCACACAGACGCTCAAGAACCTTTCCGAAACGCTGTATGAGGATCAGACCAGGGATCTAAACGAGATGCTGCAGTGGGTAGCCTGCGCAGAAGAAGTCTTGACGCTAGAACAGCTCGAGGCAGTGCTTATTCTCCGATTCGGCGACCCTCCATTCCATCTTGAGGAGACGCTGCGTGGACAATACGCGTGCTTCTTTGAACTCGAGCGAGAAGACGGCATGACCACGGATGATCTGATCCGGGAGCACGAGAAGGAACAGCGCATCAAGAACGGAGATTTAGGCTCAGGCAGACGATCAAGCTCCGCAAGTCGTGGAGGTTCAGGAAGAAGTGGAAGTCCACGAAGTCCAACTATCTTTGGCCGCTCACCTGGGACACCCGATCTCGGTCGAAACCTCTCTCCTCTACGCCGCGCCAGTCCGACACAGGCGCTAAGTCCCGTGCGAGGCAGTCCTGGTCGCGGAGTCAGTCCTGCAGCTAACTCTGACCTCTTTGATCCCATGAGTGATATGGACTTTCGCTCCAACAAGTCCAACACGACTGTTACCTTCTTCCATTCGTCTATCAAGGGATTCTTCAGCCAGGAGAACTCAGCCAAGCTTGGTTCCAAAGCCGGAGGACCGTCTATTGGGTTTGATCCCCTCAACGCAAGGGTTCACATCCTCAAGACGTGTCTGTCCATCTTCACCGACAAGGACTGGTTCGCAAAGTACCGACTTGGCCGTCATGGTCGAGAGGCTATTAAGCAGTACGCTGCATGGTACTGGCAAGAGCATTTGGCCGTCCTCGATCCAGCAACGGTGCCGGGTCCCGAGAAGAAAGAGCTTGGAGAGCGCGTGTACAAGATGCTCACCGACGACAGCATCATTCTCGACTGGACGCTCATGTACGAGAAGAACGACGAGGGTCTTGAAGTTCTGACCGACGCCAACATCAAGGGTCTCGAGAAGTGGATGGGCGATAAAGACGTGCTCTCCTCGCTAAGTCCAGAGGCTCGAGACTGGGCTAGCAAGGGCGTGAGCGAGTCACCTGGCATCTTCAAGCCCATCGGCGACCTCTATGCACGGGCGTGGCTATCAGAGGACTTCGACAAGTACATCCCCACACTCTTCTGCTTCAAGATCGTCCAATCCATTGCCTTTATGCAGGAGGGCTACTCGTGGACCGACTGCAACAGACACTGGACTGAGATCCCCATCGACAAGCGTATAGTCAAGGCTGCTGAATGGGCCAAGATCCCAGAGACTGCTCACTGGCATCGACGATTTGGAAGCACGTACTTGACCAACGGGATGCACAACAAGGCTTTGGGTCACTACGACAAGGCCCTTGCGTTGGACGGCAACAGTGTTGAGACTCGCGGTCGCATTGCCTACTGTCTGTCGAGAGATGGTCGCTTCAAGGAGGCTCTTGAGCAAACCCTTAAGTGCGAAATAATAGAAGAGGAGTTGATTGCCGGTGGAAAGCTCGACAGCCAGGCCTTGAAGAGCAGCAAGTGGCGTTTATACAAGGACCATATCCTTATCGCCTCCTGCTACGAAGCCCTCAACAAGACCGACCAGGCTAGTGAATACTTCCTCAAAGCCATGAAAAGCGCTAAAGACATTGGCCTCAACAGAAAGGAGTGCAAGGAGTATTTCGAGCCAGAGCTCGGCTATCTGGAACTCGTTGCCACTGAGAACCGCCATGAAGCCGTCATCAAGATGCTCCAGCAACTTTCAGAAGAAGTCACCGATGCCGAGCACAACCGCACACGGCTTGTCGACTTCCTCCTTGAATTCCACAACAAACCCCTGGTTATCGATTGGATCCCCAAGGCAGCAAGTAAAGTCGGCGCAACAGAGTTTATATACGAACGTCTGCTCTTCACCGTCGAGGTCGCCGGTATCATCCGCGATCCGCTCAAGGCTCTGTATCTCCGTCTTGCACTGGGCACAACATACATCTATGGTCGAGACATTGACTCTGCTCTGGAACTCTTTGAGAGAATCACAGAGGTCGGATACCGTCCTCGTGGCAACGTTCCCACGCGTCAGGCCTACGCCCTCGCTTTCCAGAAACTCGCAGCCCTGTACAAGGAACGCGCTCTCCACGCAGGATTAAACACAACCGAGGCTGATCACTGGATTGGGGGCCTGGAGGAAGTCAAGAAAAAGCAGAACAAGCATCAGAACCACGACATGCCCATTGAGATGGTGGGATCAGATGTCAACATCGCAGCCATCTACATCATTCTCTTCAACCGCCTCCTCGGGCGGAGTGCCTCTACAGAGCGTGATCTCCGCCAGCTCATAAGCGACAGTCTCGATATTCTGTCTGACGATGATGTCCAAAATGATGAGTATGCTTTAGACAACCTCCTGGGCCTTTTCATCGCGGCATCGGATATTGACAACGCCCTGGCTCTTGGCCAATCCATGCGTCAAGTCGACCCTGCGATACTCAAATCCACGCCCGAAGACTCTCCCGTCCTACAGCGCACCGAGCCCAAGCTCCCGGAGATCCAGACGATGCGACAGAACTGCGCTCAGTGTCTGGACCTCATCCCGCCATCGGACGAGTACCATATCTGCGAGTACTGCATGGAGTGCTACGACGCAAAGTGTATGGCTGTTATCAAGGGCGAAGGCAACAAGACGAGCGACTACAGAGAGGACCTGATCTGCCGGAGTGATCACAAGTGGTTTGCTGTGCCGCCGCTGAGGACGGTGTTGCATAGGGGGGAGATCCTGCTGGTCAATGGAAAGGTTGCGAGCTTCAACGAGTGGAAATCTGGGCTGGAGAAGAAATGGGGGCGTGAAAAGAAGTAGACCTGGATTTGTGAGATGAGGAAGTGAAATTGGATAGAAGAGCTACGAGAACACGAAGCATTTAGCGGAGTTGGATTGACGTTTAGATGAGACATGGATTTAAAAAATAGCATTGCATGGTTATATATCTGAAGATTACATCAATCTCTTTTCTCAGTGGGCTTAGCTAAAACAACGTTTGTCAACTGATAGACCACAAGAGGTATTCATTGACACAAAAAGGAGAAAAGCATCATATCCATACAAGATGTTCCGGCGCCACTGCATGATGTTGTCAGGCGGTTAGGCAAACTCCCTAACAACATGCTCTTCGTAATGCTCCAAGACCTGCTCCGGAGTAGTTTCAAGCGAAGCAGGACGGCACTCGTTGCCCCGTTTGATATAGGCCGTCTTGAAGATTGTCCACAGATGAGGTGTCTGTCCACGATTTGGAATGCACCGGCCCATAGTCGTCAACAAATCCTTTGCGTGAAATTCTCCTGGTCCATCTTCAAATTCTTCAAAGTCCTCACAAGAACAAAGATATAGCCCCGTAGTGAACGTGCCACATCCCATGATGCTTTGGGTTTGAGAACCGCCCAGCACAAATTTGACCTTGATCGAAAGCCCACACTTGAAGTTGAGAAAAGCAATAGTCGCTGAGGGTGGCAGCCAGATTCTCAATATCCAAACCAAGTTTTTCCATTTCTGTAAGAGAGAGCTCAAAGTCGCGAAGTGTTAATTTCCGTCTAGGACGCTTGACATGGCTAAGTCCTAGGCATGGATGGATCAGGTTTGGGGTCCAAGACAGCAGTAGGAGGTGCCCGGTTTGAGGAATATGGACAGGCCTCGAGAGGAGGGAGCTCCAGTTCCACCTGTTCATGATCATAATAGCTGAATACCTCGGGCTCTATAGTGGAGGGAGTATCCGTGGTGCCGGGGCTAGGCTTAACATGGGCCTGATTTGAGGTGAGGGAAGCCATCGAGCTTCATACCTAGTGATGAGCTTGGATGGTATTGGGAAGAACAGAGACGCGGTTTATCGGAAGAGAGGGTACAACGGCCCCTATATAAGAAACCAAGCCTGGAATTACAGTGAAAGATTACGCCAAGCAAGTACAGCGCGAATATCCGCAGATATACAGATGCAAGTCGCCGTGTAAATTATGTTGTTTCAGGCTGGTGGGTGGAAACTCCTGCCTAAAGGGGACTCAGGATGAAGGTATAATCCATCTAATCAGTAACCTACCTACCTATGTACTACACAAAAGATACATGCCAAGACGTCGTTCACTGTTGCAAGCCACTACCTATTCAATAAAGTGAGCAATGTCCATGCAATGAGCTCGTGGATGGACACATATTACCCTGCAGAGATGGCCTCCCAGGCCACAAATATATTGTACTCTCAGTCTACAAGTTCTGCACGAAGCCGCCGCTTGATATGTTATTGTAAACAAATCTGAAATATCATTTGAGCCAATGCAGCTGCCAGTGGACTCATAAGTGCGTCGAGGTAGCTTGTTCAACTTGCCGACCACAGCCTAGCAGTCCCCTACAAAGAACCAAAACGCCTATAAGTCAGTGGTCGCCTCGAACCACACAGCAGCCATCCGCCCGCATTGCAGCGACATCGGCGTCCAGCTGTACAGTGACGAAATCCATTCCCTCACCTCATCTTATCCCCCACGTCGGCCAGAAAAAAAAAAGTTGTCCACAACCACAACAACTGCGAACCGTCACCGACCGGGCAGCAATCATCCACCATGGCGTCGACAACACAAGAAGGCGAGAAGAAGAAGGCCCCCAGCGCTCTGCGCTCCGTCCTCGCAGGTTCGGCTGCCGGTGCCGTCGAGATTGGTATGAGATGAGCCCACGCGACACAACTCCAGATGCTTGTGACTAACACCAGAGCTCTCAACTACAGCCATTACCTATCCCGCCGAATGTACGTCCACCAACGCCGACCGCGACACGGCACACAACTGATTGGAGCGTATAGTTGCAAAGACCCGGTCGCAGCTGAACCGACGGTTAGGAGAAGGACAGAAGCTCCCCTGGCCGCCTTTTGGTAGTCAGTGGTATGCTGGATGCACCACTCTCATTATCGGCAACGCGGCCAAGGCTGGAATCCGTATGCTGCCTCCCTCTGTGTTCATGGAAAGGAATTGGCTGACACGGACTAGGATTCGTGGCCTTTGATCAGTACAAGGCACTTCTTGTCGACGAGAATGGCAAGCTTTCAGGTCCTCGAACCGTCGTCGCAGGTTTCGGTGCTGGAGTCACAGAGTCATTGCTAGCTGTGACTCCCACCGAGAGCATCAAGACCACTCTGTAAGTCCACGCATATCCACCAGCAAACGTCGGCTCACATCTCCAGAATCGACGACCGCAAGTCCGCCAAGCCCCGAATGCGCGGCTTCCTCCACGCCATCCCCATCATCGCCCGCGAGCGCGGCCTTCGAGGCTTCTTCCAGGGCTTCGCGCCCACGACCGCCCGACAAGCCGCCAACAGCGCGACGCGCTTCACCGCCTACACCTTCTTCAAGCAGATGGCCGAGTCGTACACGGCACCGGGGGAGAAGCTGGGCGCCGTGGGCACGTTTGCCATTGGTGGTCTGGCGGGCTTCATCACCGTGTACGTGACGCAGCCGCTCGACACCATCAAGACGCGCATGCAGAGCATCGAGGCGCGCACGACGTACGGAAACAGCTTCAAGTGCGCGACTTCCATCTTCAAGCAGGAGGGTGTCTTGACGTTCTGGAGTGGTGCGCTGCCCCGGTTGGCGAGGTTGATTGTGTCGGGAGGATTGGTGTTTACTGCGTACGAGCAGATCCAGATATGGTTCAACAAGATAGATCCGGAGGAGAAGTACATCTAGATGGAGGCAAAAAGAGTAGACGGGGCGTTGAACACGGCAATATCAGCGGACGTTGGGGAATCACATTGATACAGTAATGTACAAGTATAAATACATATACAAGTCAGATGCCAGTTTGATATCCTTTTTCGATATCCCTTGTGCCCTGGCAGTATGCGTCAAGTCGTTTTATCATGCCATCTCCATCTCAATTACTCAAACCGAATCATACCCGACAGCCTCTTACCCAGTCTCTCCAACCATGATCGATTCGGCGCCTCGTCAATCTCCCTCACCAGATCCTCAAAGTACGTGGGCTGACTCTTTGGCTCAAGTAATGGACCCTTGAGCTTAAACTATACGTGCATTAGTTCTCAGTCTTGGCGGACCATACCAGCGCACATACTCGATCGTTATATCGGTCCTGGAGCAGAAACTGCAGCGCCCGCGCCTTGAGAAGCTCCTCGCGCTCCATGGATGGCTTGTAGTTCTGGAATCGCTCGGTGACGGCCTTGCCTAGGACATCTTGGAGCTGGTGGTCCGGACGGAGGGCTTGCTTTGGCCAGCGCGCAAAGACGTCGGTATATATTTTTTGCTATGACAAGCACAATGGTTAGCCTAAGGATATTCAACTATGCTATTCGAAGGAGTCTCTTACAGATAATGGGCGTGACATTGTGAATTGAAGGCGGATGTCGTTGCCAGGATGGGATCGCTACGACTGAATATCTCGACGTCAACCATCAAAGAATTCCATAACAGTGTGCGAGTCACAGTGTTTCGTTGTCTTGGAACTGTTATTGAAAGACAGCTGATTGGGTCATATGCTTATTTGCCTCAAGTGATTACCTCATACACTTTGGCTTCCAAGACCGATCCCGTGATTTGGCGTGCCGGTATACGGCACAGCCCACCTGAGTTTGTCACCGCTTTCCATGGTTTTCTATTGCATTTAAAGGGAAGTTATTCCCCTTGAGTCCTTTGTTTTGTTTTCCCCCCAGGGAATAAAGGGAAATAAGTCCGAGCAATAGACTTTCACCGTGGTCAGATAATAAATAGCACAGTGCGCCAAGGCGCTTTAGTTGTCTGCCTAATAAGCGCCTCAGCGCATTTCCCCCTGCCCCTTTCGCTTAGTTACTTGCAGTCATGTCCGGCCTCTAGACTGGCCCCTGGCTTATCCACACTGTGTCGTGTCCAGACCCGAATACTGCCGCCGCATCAGGGCAGGCTTTAGGTTCTCCTCGCCTCATAATCGCAAGTTTAAGCCAACGCAACCCAACGCAAAACGTTAAGGAAAAGCCAAACTCTTTGCCGTCCTTCCCTTCCCTTGACCTGACTTTCCTTTTCGCACTGGTTCCTCGCATTTAGATTGTCTTCCCTTTTGTCTTTTGTTCCTTTTTACTCTACCCCTTCCTCTCCTGAACGTCTTTCTTCCTACGACCTCGACGTCGCGTCTGTCCGTACTTGAATTCTTGGTAGACCCGGGAGGCAGCCCGACACCGCCGAGACGACAATAGCCCATCATGGCGGGACGATACGAACGAGTGAGTATCGGGACTCGATTTCTAGAGGCCAGCTGGTTATTAACAGAGCCTCAGATTAACGCCCAAGACGAGGACGACTTTGACGCCCGCAACAACAATAACAACCATCTCTCCCAGCAGACACCCCGCTCGCCACCGCCCTCGTTTCACTCTCGAGCATCCTCTCCCCAACCGCCGCGCCAGGTCGATCCCACCCTTGCCGATGCCTTTGACGATGACGACGATAGCGACGACGAAGTTGACGATCGTCGACGACTGATGCGACACAACTCGACACCACCCTCGTCATCTTCCACTGAGAATGTCAACACGATACAAACTCCGGCTCAACCGGCTGCTCCCGCACCAACGCCATCAGGGTCCAGGTCAACGAGAATTGTAGGAGGCGGCGCGGGATCCGATGGCGTCTTTGCCAATTTGTCAGCACGTCCGGAGCGAGGCGGCAGCGACCCCGAGAAGGACGAGCTACCACCGGTACGTCGCCCCCGATTAGACTTTGCATTTGCGTTTGCCTTGCTAACTTTCATCAGTCCTATGAACAAGCTGCGGCCGATGCTGCTCCTCCGTATTGGGAAACGACGATTCTCGCTCCCGGTATGGGCGGCCCCGATGAGGTCTATATCGATGGCATGCCTGTGGGATCCTTCTTCTCATTTGTCTGGAACGGCATGATTTCAACATCTTTCCAACTCGTCGGCTTCCTCCTCACCTATCTCCTCCACTCGACCCATGCTGCCAAGAACGGTTCCCGCGCCGGTCTCGGCATTACTATGATCCAATACGGTTTCTACATGAAGGGTGTTTCCGACGACGAGCCCCCAGCAATGAGCGGCCCCGATGGCTACGCTGCGCCCAATGACCCGAACTCGCACAACTTTAAGCAAACGGATGTGACGGACGATGATTTGGGCAGCATCAGCGGAGGTGAATGGCTAGGTTACGTGCTCATGGTTGTCGGCTGGTTCCTTCTTATCAAGAGTGTCGCCGAGTTTCTGCGAGCACGTCGCCACGAGCAGCTCGTTCTGCAGAGCCCCGACCGTGGCCTGGGCATCCCGATCATCGCCGAGGGCGAGTCCAACGAGCGAGTTGTGTAGAAGGGGCTCAGCAGCGAGAGAATCACGAGTTTTGTACAATACCATTATGCAAGCGCATCAGTCGACAGACACAGGCGTTGCTGCTTTTCCTTGGCGTTTTCTTGGTTGAATGGGATGGGATGGGATGGATATCTGGGCTCCTACTACAAGCTTAGTGTTTGGCGCGTCACACGCACTTTCATACGTCTATATTTCTTATGCGTCTATCAAAATATACATGATCTTGATGCTTTATTGGTGCTGAACAGGTGACCTGGATCATGTGTGCAGTGATTTCTTAGACTACCTTTTGAGACAAGATCAGCTCCATCACTTAAACAACCGGATATAAATCGACTCATAAGGCCCCTGTTGGCCTAGTGAAGCCCCTGTTTACATGCCAGTGGTGACGGGATGCGTTTTGCGGGGTTACCCGCGCCGTCCGCCACGAGTCCGCCGATCCCCGGATTCCGGCCCCGCACAAGCTCTAACCTAGCTCACCTCATCATGATACAATACCCAATATCATTACCTCAACAGCAACTCACTCGTGACAAGACCTTCTCTTGAAATATTATACTCGAGTCTGAATCAAATCAGTTGCCTTTTCAAACTACAACACTCTATTATTCTCATCTTCATCGTGGCTCTAACCAAAAGATCCCTTCATTTTCCTTGTTTGCTTTCAAGCTTGTGCAAGCACACTCCATCTCGACTTACACGCCACAAGAGTCAGCTCTTCAGTATCAACATGGCGTGGACATGTACCGGAAACTCCAACTCGGCGTTGATTGAGAATATGTGGGAAAATGGCCTCATCACCGATCCTCGAGTAAAGGAGGCTTTCCTCAAGGTACGGATCTCTGTATCATTCATCATCAGCCCGCTAACTCCCCAGGTTGACCGTGCCCACTACGCTCCCTCGATGCCATACGAAGACTCCCCGCAGCCCATAGGCCACTCGGCCACTATATCCGCACCGCACATGCACGCCTCGGCCATCGAGCACGTCCTCAGCTATCTCCTCCCCTCATCCACGTCGCCGTCTCCTCGCGTCCTCGACGTCGGCTCCGGATCGGGCTATCTAACGCACGTCATGGCAGAGCTGGTCGGAGAAAAGGGTCTCGTCGTGGGACTCGAGCATATCCGCGAGCTGAAGGAGCTAGGCGAGACAAACATGGCCAAGAGCGAGGAGGGCAGGAAGTTTCTCGAGAGTGGAAAGGTGAGATTCAGGTTTGGAGACGGTCGCAAGGGGTGGGT
>JAJJWO010000361.1:0-36623 GCA_021655895.1 Fusarium sp. NRRL 66739
TAATTACTTTAAATATAATAGGCTTATTTGGTAAGCTTTATAAGATTGACGATAAACTTGACGACAGCTATGCCGCCAATCAGCTCGGATATGGCTTCAGCAGCATTGAGAACAGTGTCTCCTTTGACTGGAGGAGAGAGAGCATCAACCTGGACGCTGAATTCGGAGAGCTTCAGGTCGTCCAACTGAGTGGTGGTGGAGATATAAAGCAACAGCCCATTGTTGACAAGCAGCTGTTTGAGCTTTTTGAGCTTCTCGTTGAAGGCGAGGACGTCAGCCTGCACGGTATCCTGCGTCTTGACGATCAGGTCATGCTTGGAGTTCACTCGGTCCCGCTTCCATGGAAGTTTGTAGAACCAATCATCCCAAGGCAAGCCGCCCATATTGCTGTGTGAAGAGAATGAACGACGTGTTTGAGTTAAAGATGTTTTGCACTTGAGAGCTTGCTCTGTTCACAAGATGCAGAATCAAATGGCAGGATTTGGCAAAAAGAAATGTGATAGTTGAGGAAGTGTGAACTGCTAGGCTGTATACTCTGGGCCAAAATGGCGAGATATGACAGCGCAAAGTGGCGACAATGAAGCTGAAGGTTTCAGCTGAACCAGGTTCATAAGACTATAAGCCGCTCCTTACCGAGCAGCTATCAAGCTGACTCCGACATTTTACATGTAATAGAATGTCATCCACATGTTATAACTTGTCGGCTACAACCAATCGAGGACGACTATAGTCGATCCCGCTCATTTTCCAGTTGTTCATACTGAGATCGGAGAGCCTTTTGTTATGCATATTGATGTCCATGACGTTTTGTAAAAGTGTTAACCAAGGGTAACGTAGCACTTGAAGTATTTCACATGCTTGACCCTTCCGTTGGTGGCTGTTTCGGTTTTGATAATTCGAGCATCATATCCTCTAGCGATTCTAACTCGCTCTTATAAACACAAAATAAACAACAAGATACTACAGGCTTTACTCAGTAAGTGGCTTCTGCAACACCAAATCCAAAGAGGAGCACAGCTAATGCAAAAACTTGCAGAATAGCCAAAAGTCAGCTTCTCTGTCCATACCCGTGTTTTTCCATCCGAACCACAAGGAAAATGGGCAACTCAGGGTCAATTCTCCCTTGGGACGAATGGTTTTACCATGTTGATGAGCTGAAAGCCGAGGCAAACAAGCTCCACAGCCAGGCAGTCCAGTATCAAGACGACATACGAGCTCGGGTCCTCCAGTATAACGCTTTGCTGGACCGCTCCAAGCAGTTGTTGTCTGGAAATGCCGCCCTTGTCATAATATCACGAGCCATCAAATTTAACGACTTGCAACTTGTAGATTTTGAGGCTAAGCTGCAGGCTATGCCCGATCCTCCAGAGGGTTGCCTACCGGCCAAGTTCGCGGGGTTTCTCACCGAGATGACTGGCTCAATCTTGGTGCTAAAGGCAGTTGTGAACCTCGCCAAGCTCACCAAGACATCCTTGTTCCCTGCCAGTACAGAGTTTGGAGGCGGAGCTGGAGCCGAGCTTGGGATCGAAAGTCTCGCCGAAGCTGGCGTAGAACTGGGCCTCGAGGCTGGTGTCGAGGCTGGTGCTGAAGTAGCACTTGCAGAGACTGGCATTGGCATCATTGCTGCAGTTGGGCTTGATGCCATCTTCGGTGCCATCAACGGCTCCAAAGAACGCGACCAGATACAGTCACAAATTGCCAAACTCAACGATGCTCTGGTGAACCTCAAAGCTTATCAGGGCGACCTAAACGCCAAGTTCAGCAAGGTCAATGATATCGTGATTCGGGAAGAGGCGCGTTTCAAATCGATCAACTCGACGCTTCAGAACATTATTCCAAACAGTGATGCGGAGTCATGGAAGGATCTACGCATTGGCATGGATGTTATCTCGCAGTATCTCGACATGCAATCTGCTGCATTGATCTTTTACGGTTTGTTGTCGCAACTGCGCATCACTTATCTTAAAGCAATGGAACGCACACCGACTGCATCCAAGGAAGACATCATTTCTGCGGTACTCATTTCTGCCAAGACGGATGTTACGCATCAGCAGCTTGAGCAGCTGTGGGACATTCTTCAGCAATACTCTGATGGCATGAAGAATGTCTCTAACTGAGTGCGTGGTTCAACCACTGACGAGTCACGGAGCTGTGCTCCTAAAACATGCTTGGCAGCCGGTGCTAAGCAGCCAAGCTAATCGATTCCAGGGTGTTCACGTATTCTAGATAGGCCTAGGCAATTCAATAGCCACATCCTAGCGTCTTGAACAGTCAATAGTCTTTTATTTGCCCCTGACTAAATAAGCACAACTGGCTTACCAACTGAACCAATTTCGGCGCCAAAGTGCCGTGTAAAAAAAGCCTTGCCATATGTATCGTCTTTATTTAATGTCCTTGTGCCGTGAAATGCCACCAGCTAACTCCAACTGCCAACAATCGTGATACATCATGATCGCCAATACGCTTGTTGCTGCCCTGCTTGCAGCCAAAGTCGCTGCAGGGCCATGCCGACCTGGCGGCCTCTCGTCTAGTGTTTTGACGCACGAATCAGAGCAGTCTGCCTCTGTCGAATCTGCTACTCTAACCTCGTCTACGACTGGTTCAACAATATCAGACTCAGTCTCTACCACGAGCGCAGCAGCACCTGCTGGTAACGGAATCATCTTCCAAGTCAACCCTCTCATACACCGCCTTTCCAAGCGAGACACTTCTTTCGTGGGGAGCAACAACCCTAGTGGTTGTACCTTTGCCTCGGTCTTCCACCTCTCTGGCAATCAACTTCTCGACAGAAACGTGCCTATCTACTACACTGGCCAAGGGTATCAAGAATTTGGTGGGCAGGGCGAGCCGCCTGCCAACGCTATTACAACTAGCTTCTCGATCGTTTCGGGTAGCCTAGAATGGACGAACGAAGCTTTTGGCGCGTCAGGGTTTTGTCAGGTCGAATCTAGTGGACAAGTGTATGTTACCTTCTCGTCGGCGCCTAGTAACTGCCAGCCCATCTCTCTCACTGCGTATGCAGGTAAGTTTTGACATCGGATAGTCCTTCATTCTTCGACTAATGGACTGGCATAGAATCGCAATGTCAAAATGGACAAATAGTCGGACTTGGGGCTTCCAGTACAGATACGTCTGAGGCGATTGAAACCTCCTCTACAAACGATAAAAGCTCGACTACAACCTCTCTGGCTATAGGATCTGAGGAGACTACTACTTCTTTAGACATTACGACAACTATAGATACCGAGCTCTCGATTACAGCCACGCAACCTACTGAGGACGCACAAGTTACTACGTCTTCCGAAGTCGCCCCTGGAACAGAAGCTACTACTACCAGCTCACCCATTACAACCACTGCCGATGCCTGTGTACAAGGCGTGGGTGGATCTGACGGCGAGCCTCCTCTCGAAAGCCGGCTTTCTGACTGTTCCTCTCTCTATACAGTCACAGTCAGCCCATATACCATGTAAGTAGTGTTGTGTCTTTAATCAGAGTGCCACAGCTGACAATGATGCTACAGAACTACCACAAACATCAAGCGTGAAATTGCCATCCGCATTCCTACCGGTAGATATACCGGACAACCAGTCTTCAACACACCTGTCCGCCGTGCCGAAGGCGAGCCAACGGCTACGACTATTCAGCCCACCGAAGTGCCTCTGTACGCTACTTACTGTGACTCTGCCGAAGAATACTACGACGCTTGTTCTCGGGCCGGTATCACAGGATTCACGACTACTCTTCCAACGCCCACTAGCACAGACACGACAACGGTTGATGATTGTCCTATGCGACGTTTGGTCAGAAGAGGTGGCGAAGCTATGGGCTACGAGTTTGAAGATAACTGGGATGCGTACAATATCCCCGGCCATAGAATATTTTAACTGGGAGAATAGACTCCTCTTGAAGTGCTTATGAGCAGGGCCTTTGGTATCAAATGAATTACATTATTAGGTCAGTTTCGATCTACGTAGTAGTTACCCTCCAGGAAAATGATATGCGATAGAGCGGAATAAGCGAAGCCTTTACTATGCCAGCTGAGGAATCCCTGTCTTTTTGAAAGAAGTCAGGAATCATTCTAGCCGATATTAAACCGAAAAGCAAATTAGTCCTTGCATAACTAGTTGCTTACATACCATATCGCAAACTTGCTCAGCCTGACTTGAAAAACCACCAGCCTGACATACTCAGCTACCAGCCTTACATTGCACCAGAACAGTCCTTAACCACTCAAAGCTAATACTGGTATATCACCTAGTTAATATCTTATGGAAATCGCTGCGGCTTTGTCCGAGCCAAATGAAGCTCTCTTCTTGACTGCGGCACGCGATGGGAAGGAAGATATTGTTCAAAGTCTTTTGGCCCAAGACCCCAACTTAGTTTGGGCGAAAGAGAAGGATGATGGCAGGACGCCATTGCATCTAGCTGTTGCTAACAATCATGAGGGCATGGTAAGACTGCTTCTCGAAGGGGGTGCTAATCCTGAGATAGCGGATCACCAAGGATGGAAACCTCTCGCTGTGGCGGCATCGACCAATATTGATATGGCTATCCCTAAATTACTCCTAAAATTTGGCGCCAATCCTGAATCTGTCAACGGCCACTCACAGGAATCAGCTCTGCATTACTGCGCCCAGATGGGCTTTGCAGATGTTGCCCGGCTTCTACTGGAGAATGGTGCTCGCGTGGATCTTATAGATGGCCAGGGTGAGACGCCGCTCATGAGAGCTATCGTTGGAGAGCACGTTGACATAGTCAAGCTACTACTTGAGTTTGGAGCCGCCAAGGACGTGCACACAGGTCGAAATGTCACGGCAGAAAGCCTTGCAGGCGACAAGCCTGACATTCTACGTCTACTGAAAAGTCCTTCTCTACTACAGGGTCCAAAGCTCCACAAACCAAAGCCGGCAACGCATAAGAGAAAGAAGCAGGCTTTAGTGGCACGGCTACCTCCACCCTTGAACGATCCTGTCAAGATGAGTGCCTGCTACGGGATCAATGCCACTATCATCGATTTCTATATCGGAGAATCAGAACAGAGAATCCAGCAAACAGCATCAGTCTTCGATATTGTGTATGGCCCAGGCGCCGATTCGATCATGGGCAAACCCTCAGATGGGATAACGAGAGGCAAACCATCGTTTAGGTGGTACCATCTCCCTGCTAATAACGTTGGTGAACACTGTCTCAGTTGGTAGCTTGTTGGCTGACGCAAAATATCATGGCTTTAGATGGAATGGGTAGAAGCGCTCGTTAGAAGGCTCTTTTCTGAACGCAATCCTAAAGCAAGCGGGTATAACAACGAACTTGCTGCTGAACTTGGATTAAAGCGGTCTCGAAGCGAGCATCATCTGATGTTTACTACAAAGGGCTCTTTCATAGGACCGCTATGCCGTGAGATCAAAGTAAGTCATAAGCATACCATATTAGTATATTACTGACACCTTCGCAGCCGGCAGTGCAAGAGCACGACCATAAACAACGATATGTTAAAGCGTTTGTAAGCTTACATCTACTCTTTGTTACCGACAGTGTCTTACCATCAGTCAGGTGCCTTACCTGCACTACGAGATGCATCGGGACTTCTTGGCCATGTCCGAGGCTATCTCAACCGCACTAAACGCTTGGACTCCTATATTCAAACGCCCGAAGACTGGCCTTTCATTCGCCGCGAGCGAGGAAGAAAATCAGGAGATGTCTAGCAACAGACAACCGGCGGGTCAAAGGAATAGTAAGCTTCAAAGACTTTCCGCCATATGCTTGATATAATGACAATGATATCCAGAATCGAAAGAACCACAGCACAGCTTTCAAAGGCCGCCACATTTACCCATCCCCATTGCCAGGTCATCACAAGAACAGTCCCGTGAGAGTTTCTCAGTTAGCCAACAAAATGGAAATGAAGAAATGAAAGATGCTGGTTATGGCGGAGTTCCTCGAGGGGTTCTGAACAGGCTTCTGATCCAGGGCTACTTCAAGCCCGGCCCAAGCGGTGAAGCGCCACCGTTGCAGCTACGTCGTACACTTGATCATTACTTTTACAGTCACTTGCCCAGCACCTCAAAACGAGACAGCGACCAGGTAGTGCTGCGATACATATCCAACATGATTGGAGTTGAGCCCAAGATCTTCATGGTAGATCAACTTTGGCTCTGGATATTGGATGATGGTGAGCAACTGGAGCCCCTCACAACTTGTTTAAATTATTTTAATGCTTTGTCGCAGATGTCGTAATCAGCTGCTGTCCTGTAAGATGGGATTCGTGGATGACACGATCGAATGCAAGCGCAGCAGGCCCTGTATGGCACTCGACAGATTTAAAGAATAATTTGTTTGACAACGCTGATGCAAACGCGGCAGAGAAATGCTGCCAAAGTGCTGCGGTGAAGACTGACACAGTAGCAAGCCCCATCGCCCAGATCAGATAGTTGGTGACAACTGGGACATACTCTGAGGAGTGCTTGATAAACTTAGTCACCTTGCTCGACTCTGGGGTGTTTGGCTTTTCTTCTGGCCATACGTATGCCAGCCTAAGTAAGATAACGGCAAAGACCAAGATCATGGTAACAAATCTAGACATACCAGTTAGGAACACCACCTTTTTATCAAAAGCCAATATCTACTTACATCAGAGCCGGCCATGTCACAAGGTTCTGCTCCGGACAATACCTCACATAGATCCAACACTGCTCCAAGATCGACAGCATCAGCAGTACAGGCACAATCCGAACACGAGGGAGGCGAGGCTCGCGGTCGTACACGAAACCAAAACAGATCCCAAGAAACATCAACCGTTTCTTCGACGCCCCCAGCGGATTCGAATACACAAAGGTCTTTTGGTAGGCTTGGCATCAATTGTTTTTCGAACTGGAAGAATTGAGAAAGCTCAGCTGATCACTGGCACTATGATATGCAGATGCAGCAAGAATACAGTTACGGTGGTATCGTTTCGTCCCTTTCATCGGCTATCATCATGTTTTGATGCTTCTAGTTGGGATCACGAGCCTGTTTATGGGCACGCCTTTTGTTGTGCTTATCGGCGACGAGACCTAACTCTTTGTAGCACTGGTCCTGGCAGGATGCGCATCCTCTGGCCCTCTACAGTCACTATGCCTTATTTCGCTCTCATACCGAGAGGACACGTTCGACTACAAAGCTAACAAACTGGCGATGAATTACGAGCTGGCCGCTTCGGTATTTGAATTGTCCGTCAACACTTCTGAGAGCACGCCGCGTGTTGTCGAGGTCCAAGCAGGCTATTTCGCCAACTGCGCAAAACTTGCCCTAGGGGGCTGGCGATGCGGCTTGAAAGGCTCGACTGTGCCTGGCATCGAGCTGTCTGATCCCCTGAATCTTCTAGAGTTTGCTCGTGATTTTAGGGTTAACACAGTCTCGCCTGGCCTAATGTGAGTGGTTTTGTCCGGATGAGGAGTCACAACATTTTGTAACTTGCACTGACGATGACTGCAGTATTATATCCATCATCCTGCTTATGGTTGGCTTTGTGGTTCTTTGGACGTTTCCAGGACGGCATGAGGAATCGACTTCAAATGGCAGTAGCATCGAGGTCAAGCCATTTCCCAGCCGTCTGATGTCTTGTATAGCTCTTATTTGCTTTTTTCTTAGCAGTGTTGGCATGCTTATATCCATGGTATGGCAGCATATTGCTGTGATATATATCTATGGCAACTCTGGCCGAGACATTTCAATACGGGTCAGTTGAGGCGAGGATCGGGGTCCCTGCTACAGTATTGGGATGGTCGAGCGTTGCTCTATGCTTTATAACAGCGAGTGGCATATGGACCATGATTGAGAGCATTCGGATATTGACAGACATGCTATAGAATCGGCGGCTGGCTAGGGCTTTTGACCCCAGACAACTTTTTGAGGGAAATATCCATGACGCTTGCCTGATCGGATCTCGCGCCGGAACTGTGCAACATAAGTAGTGATCTCATCTCTGGTCCATCCCAGGGTATGCGCCATGAACAGTACAAATCCTTCACTATCCATCTCAAAACCATATTTTGTGTAGGCGCCCATTTGCCTTTCCGCCGGGTCTTTGGGCCGGGTGCCAATTGGGTTCTGACTCTGATTTTTAGTGATTTACCTAAATATTCTGACATGTAAACGCACTCTGAAATCGAATTCATGGATGTTGATAAAGCCGGCTTGTTCCATAGCCCACAAAGGAGCAACATTCCCATATCAGGTGGAAAGTCAGGACACCAAGATGGTAGGTTTATCGTCTCCCGGTGAGTAGGGTCTTTGACCAGCGTCAGAACAGTTAGGTCTCCAGTTGCTTCCATGATCTTGGATGCGATTTCTTCCAGCACCTGGGCTGTGGGTTTGCTGTAGTTTGTAAGACAAGGCCCACCAGTCTGTCTTATGCCGTATGTTATAGCTCAGGTGTAGGAGGTACCTGCAATCGCGCTAACCAGGACTCTAGCTTTATTCTACGTCTCCTCCAACTAAAGACACCGTCTCACCGGCTTTCAGCTTCCTGGTAAAAAACATGCTCCCTTTGCCCGAGCTCTTCCTATTGCTCCCAGCCTCTGCCAATCCTTGTCCAGTTCCTATAGTAACATTGAGCGGGTTTCCTAACTTGCTGGTGATCGAAGCCTTTGTCAGGGCGCCATCATCCCATTCCGCGTCAACAACAAACCCGCCTCTCGCAACAAAGCCCTTGAAGGACCCTTGCTTGGAAGATGGCATCAGAGCAGGGAGGAGCTGTATCAAGCCGTTGTGACTTGAGAGGAGAGATTCGGCGATAGCTGCGCAGCCGCCAAAGTTACCGTCAATCTGGAAGGCTGCAGGAGGGCCCATGTCGAGGAGGCTGTCGTGGGATGAGTTGGCCAAAAGGTAATTTATAGAGGTTTGGACGTTTTTCCCTTGATGAAGTCGTGCTCTTACGGCTGCCATCCAGGCTGTCGACCATCCCATACTCCCAGCACCGTACCTACGAAAGAGTTAGTCATTGGAATCATGCAACCTGCTGTTGTCAGTACTCGCCTGTCCCGTCTGTCGGTCAACTTCTCAGAAGCCTCCCAGATAGTAGAGTTTTCGGGTGTGATCTCGGATCCGGGATATAGGCCATACAACGGAGACAGATGACGATGTCCAGGGTCAACCCCTTCAAAGTCTTCAATCCACTCCATGAGAAGTCCTGTCTTGGGCGAAACTTGTAGAGGAGGTAGCTTCTCTCTCAAGGGGGTAGCTGTTTTAACTAGACGGTCGTTGGACTTGCCGAGAATCTTGGCCGCTTGTGCAAAGTTACTGAACAGTTCGCGCAAGATTGAGTTGTCAATCGTCGCTCCAACTGTCATTGCCCCGGTGGTGCTGCCATTCTTGTATGAGGCCTCAGGAGAAACAGATGGGTTAGTGACCTTCCACCCGTTGTAGTCGGAGAGGAAATCTATGTAAAACTTGACAGCGTCCTCAAAGAGGTAAAAGTTCTTTTCCAAGAAACTTTTGTCTCCGGTGTACAAGTAGTGATCGAAAACGTGCTGAAGAAGCCAGCCATGACCCATAGGCCAGTAAGAACCTTGTGCGTAAATATCTTGAGGCGCAGCGTCACCCCAGATGTCGGTGTTATGGTGAGCAACCCAACCGTCTGCATTGTACATCTTTCGTGCCATCGTCTTCCCGGCCTTGTGCATCACTTTCATATGGGCAAATAGTGGCTCCGTGAGTTCAGCCAAATCTTCTTTCTGTTAGTCTGGAAAGCAATAGCTCCTGTCATTGTAAAACTCACTAGTAACCTCAGCCGGCCAATAATTCATCTGCAGATTGATGTTGATGGTATACTTTGAGCCCCATGAAGGGTCCAGCGCATTATTCCAGATTCCTTGAAGGTTTGCGGGTAGCGTTCCGGGCCGTGAAGACGCAATCAAAAGATAACGTCCGTATTGGAAGTACAATGAAACAAGCTCAGGGTCGAATCCGCCGTTGAGTAAGGCTCGACGTCTCTTGCCGGTAGTCATGGCTTTTTGTTCGTTACTCGAGGAACCGAGCGATAAGCTGACACGGCCATACAGCTCCTGATGATCCTTGACATGTTTGGCGCGAATATCGGAATATGAAGATGACACAGCCTGGCCGAGGGCTTTTCGGACTGCTGACAGCGGATTGCTTTCTCGAACTGTTGTTCTCATATCAAGGTAGATCCAGGCCTCGTCTGCGCCTTGAACAACAATCTGGTCACCAATTTGTCGTTTGGTTCCACCAGTCGTAACAAGACAAGCTCCGAATGCAGCCTTGATTTGATTCGAATTGATTGTTGTGATGATAGTATCACCATTTTCGGCGTAGGCTGTCTCGGCGAAGCGATTCTGCTGGTTGGAAGGGCGTTGGAACTTGATATAAAAGCTAAGAGACTTTGCTTTAGACGCCGTCAGACGGACTGCCATGACATTAGCTGGCTTGCTGCTGAGATATTCGCGTTTGTATGACACGCCATTGGTCTCGTAATAGACTCCCGCAGTGCCATCTTCGAGGTCAAGCCATCTCTCATAGTTTGAGGCAGAGCCTTGACCTTGGAAGAAGATCTGGAAATCACCTCCAGGCTGATACTCGCGCATGCTTGACGGCACGCCCGAAAGTCCTAGGTTAGCCTCGAAGGTAGCATCTTTAACGGAGCCTTGCGCAAGAAGCGACTGAACCTTGTTCAACGTCTCCTCAGCATCTGGATTAATGCGGTCAAGGGCAGTTCCACTCCATAAAGAGTCTTCGTTGATGTAGATGAGCTCGGTGGCAACCACTCCCCTCACCATTCCTCCGAGTCTGCCATTTCCAATAGGGAGAGATTCGTTCCAAACCGTGGCTGGAGCGTCGTACCATAGTCGTGATGGCTTGGTTTTGGAGTTGGGGGGTTCGACGTTCTGGCAACTGCCTAGAGCCGCCAGGCCAGCAAGCAACAATGGAGCCAGCATCATGTCGAGGGGTCGTTCCCGTTAGCTAGGGCAATGCTCTCTAGAGGAAAGGGGTTGCATTTCGTAGCACAGCACAGCACGTTGCCCTTGAATATCCACCTGCAAATCGCGACTCAACTTGAAGTCGTAAATCGACCATGTCAGATTAGGCTAAAATGGAAATGACCACGTCTTTGGGGGTTGTTAGACGCGCCATGACGATCTCTTGTGAGCGGAGAAGTGTGGAACTCGAGGTTAAATCCGAGCCCTGGACTTTGGGGGAAAGCAGGCCAAGCCCAGGGGTAAGCAACTCCGTTATCACATATTATTCCACCACTCAGAGACTAGCAAATTATGCATTACTGTACAAGTCTAGGGGTTGACTGACCCCAGATGCCGGGCTATATGCAGAAGCTTTCGGAATTGATAGCAGTACGTACTCTATTGCTGGGGCTTACGGCCGTGAACAAAACGAACTCTCATGTAGGTGTGGATCTTGGGGTTTCTTATGGCGTTGCGAAGGCTCATCAAAAACATTTGGTACTCGTCCTTGGGCCATCGAAGCACTTCTTGCCACATCATGAGGGTATAACCTAGGTCAAGTCAACATCCATACAATGGTCAAAGTTGACAAAGTTGGGAAATTTCTTACCTTCAATATCGTTTTCTAAAGTCGCGCGAACAAATTTGCCAACCTCTGAGAGCTTTGGGTCCTTGGGCCAATCACCGACAGGAATCTAAACACACGATATTAGTCCATGCATCAGACTTCGCTTTTGGAGACCATACCTTGTAGTCAACTGTCCTTATGTCCTCAAAGCCAGCGTCTTCAAAGCCCTTGACCTGAGCCTCATAGACGAAGAAAGGGTTTCCCAGGATCTTGCCGCCTTCCTCAAAGAGTGTCTTGTATTTCTTGAGGTTGGGTTCTTTGTCTATAGTCCCATCATCACAGCGGAATTCCACATCAGCTTCGGCCGATTGGACCCAGCCTCCAGGGGCACAGCAGCGGTAGGCTTGTCGGAAGAGAGCGGACCAGTCCTTGATGGCGCCAAACAGGTAACGGATATGGATAAAATCGAACTCATCGGGACCCCACGTCCAGTCCAAGACTGCATCGTCGATTTCGAAACGCAGGTTTGGTGGAACCCACTCAGGTTGACACGGGGATAGATCGGTACCGACAATCTCGACGTCTGGGTAACGGTCGGCAAATTCACTGCGATTGATAAGTGAGAGAGCCGAGGGAAGTCATCGGGTAACATACATTGCCCAGATACCTTGGACCGTCTGTTAGTAAAGGCAGTAGAAATAGATCAGTTGTGAGCTTACCAGAGCCGGTGCCGACATCAAGTACTTTCTGGGTTAGGATTACATATGTCAGCTACTGAGGGATTCCTGCGTTTGCTGAGATGAAGACCAATACCTTGATCTTGTCTTCCTCCAGAGGGGCAAGGAACAATCTGTCGTCCAGCAAAATCATCAAGTAGTGGTGGCTAAGAAAATGTTAGGACCGAGTCTTGGCCAAGCCAAATCAGAATCCATACGTCAAATCATTGGATTCCAACTGCTGGTCGTCATTTGGGAGAAAGTAGTTGGTGGTGAATTTGTCACTGTGATAGGTACGGCCCTGGTTGCGACGGTACTCAAGGATACTGGATGAGACAGAGGCTGTAGAGCTTTCCCTGTGATTGCACATGTAAGAAATTGGTCCAAGTAAGACAAAAGGGAAGAAGGCAACTAACGCATCTGAACCAAGGGTTGAATCGGCATCGGCGTTGTCATCTTGAGCGTCATCCTAGTCATGAATGAACCACTGAAAAGAGTTTGGCGAGTCATTTTGTCGCACTTACCTGCTCATCGTCGGCTGCAACGAGCTCAGTCTGTGGCGGCGGCGAGAACTCGTGCGAAGCTGGTGCAGGCGTTGAGGCTTGGGCCTGAGCCTGAGCTGGCGCAGATGGACTTGCAGGTCGGTCTGACATGGTTTTCTTCATGAACCAACAACCTGCAACAAGGGGAACTGGGCAAGGAGGATCATCTGAGGAATGAGGGGGACAATATGGGTCTATTTGGCACGTGATGGAACAAGGGGTCGATAGACTTGACTAGCCAGACTTCTTGGCGACTATAGCGACTAAGCCGGATTTAACAGCATTGATCCGATCGTAAACGGGTGAAATCTTTACCATTCATAGCCAAGAACAAAACGTTGGTGCTTAAGCTCGCCGCTAACATACACTAAATGATGATCTTTGTCGTGAGTTGCTGCAAGAGATGAACTACCTGTCCTGAAACTGTTGACGGAAGCGTTCTGAAGACTATGCCACAGCTTTCAGTAGTGTGGCTGATCGACTTTCTGGGGAATCTGAAGGCCAACATAGATAGGATAGAGGTATTAAGCATGGTTGCAACCCGTCAGCGCCTATGCGCATAGACATGTATCAAGCAAGGATCAGGGAACCAGATAAGGATAAAGGGAATATACACGACGCGTTCATTGGCTGGCAAACGCGTGAGGCCTCGCTTGTTATCTGCACAGGCCAAAGCGAGATGAGTCAAGGTGTTTAGCCCATTCTCTCAATGAAAAAGTCCCCAATAAATAATTAGCTGGTCCTGGGACTCACGAGGCTAGAGGAGGAATAAAGATCCGAAAATGCTGCATCACGTGAATCATCAGCTGACATTCAGCATGTGTCTTTGGGCGGCATAGGTTCGTATTATTTCGCCCTTGTCTTGTATTAATACTTGAATGTCTTATTTTCCTTTGGTAAAAGCCTCCTTCTTGCCAAGCCTTGGCGTGCAAGGGATCTTATACGGTATGCTACGACGCAAGCCACAGTATATTCAGCTCGCCACTTGCCGCCAATCAATCCTGGTAATGATGGCTGAGCCAAAGGAGATCCCGTGGAAGTCAGCATGGGTAGAACGCGTCAGTATCGCTTGAATTGATCTGATACTTGGAGAGTAAAACTTAGGCCATAACCCAAAGCAAGACACTTCCCTATCCATGATATGCCCCAAATGATAGAGGGTGGAAAATTACATCTTCATGTTTTGCACTCGGCTGGCGGTTTTATTAACATCGTTTATCACTCCCTGGTAAGCCACCCAATATGACAAGACAAGACACGGCACGGCACGGAGGTGGCTTTTCTTCACATTCTTGAGGGCAAGCTCCCCTCGAGAAGGTCGCAGCCACTTGCTTATCTAGGAAACCTGTACGCAGAACACAGTTCACTATTGTTCAATAGCCTGTCTGGTGAACTCAGCATCTTGCAGATCTGAATTCTTATTGATCCGCCAAGAAGCTGGGCTAAGACATGGGAATAGCCAGATTCCCTCGTTGCGTACTGGGAGTTTCTTGATATTGACCGACAGTGCTGCTCTGAGTTCTTGTTATAAAGAGGAGAGCCTGGCCACTGCTCTCCTGGCGGAGATACAATTATTAACATCCATATTCTCAGTCTTCTCACCATCAAGAACCACTAAAATGCTTCTCCAATCAATCTTTGTCTCCTCCATGGTGGTTACTTCTCTTGCTGCATTCATACCCTTGGAGAAACCTTCTAGCGGAAAACAATGCAACTGCGAGGGCGAATATGTGCGGGAAAACCAGACCCTCAAGAACGAGTTCATTTGTGGCGATAGACGCCTTGGCCCAGTCAAGCTGCCGACCAAGCTGCCTTTGGCCACGTTTGTTACTGGCTATGATCGCTTCGGAGGCTTGACTCCCAATGAGTTCCTCAAAAAGTGGTGGAACGAAACGGACCGGGGCGACGGCAATGATGCAGGATGGATCTACCCAGAGAAGTATGGGTTCGAGCTGAATGAAGATACCCTGCCTATCAAGGCAAATGTAGACTTGAAGCCGGGCACGATCGTTGATCGCTTCGGGGAAAACACAGGTGAGAGACATGTCATCATACCTTGAAGTCAAGCTAACATCAGCAGGGCGATACATCTCACCGGCTACCGCTCCGTTTGCACAGAGGGCCCTGCACCCTCAGAATCTCAACACGGGAAAGAACAGGGAGTTTCCAAACAACTACCACGTTTACAAGGTGACAAGGACCTTTACCGTTCAGGCGGGACCCATCAGGCCCTGGTTTGACCAGCCTGGTTTCGGTGTGCAGTTCTTCTTGGGCAATGGCATCACCGTGAACGACTATATCCTTAACCATCATTTGGTGGAACTGGATGCGGCTGATCTGGTCAAGATCGGTCCAGGCTGTGGACTTGACCGCGAGGATGATGATTCAATGCTTGAGCTTTGAGTGAAACACTGATTAGTTTGCGATTTGTATACAACTACACATAATACAGGGTTATTCTAAACCATGTTTGGGATCTGAGTAAGACTTCTCTAATGAAAACTCTTCGGGATAACAACTTCAAACACTCTGTCCAGCCACACTTGCTACCCCAGTCATCACTTCTTAGACCACTTCTTGACTCTGAACAGATAGTACGTGATGATAGCAACCATCATGTTGAATCCGATAAAAGCCCACATAATGCCATAGTTACGCCATCTCTGAGACCAGAAAATCTCGGAGCCAGACAGATACTGATCTGCATTGCGAAATGCACAATATCGGCATGCTTCTGTAGCCAGTGGGTTCTGCAGTCGACCAGGAGCACTTGCGAGAGCGGGCTCGAGGTACTCTTGGCATGTTTGACCTGATGGAGGATTGAATGTGGATGTCTCGGTATCTGAGCATATCACCGGTCGACCATGGAGCATAGTAGCCACAATACCAGAGATCCAGTATGTAAATGGAGACAGACGATACATGAAGATCCAGAAGCCAGGAAGAGCATCGGGTGTTTGCAACACACCACTGAAGATGGTGCTCATCATGGTAAGCACCGTGACGATACTAGCCGCAGTCTGCGCATCTGGCATTGCTGCAATGGTCATCTGTGCAAAGGCGCTGGCGTAGATGAAGAGCTGGATGACGAAGAGAAGGACAAGAACTTGGCGATCAGAGCTCTGGATACCCACTACAGGATAGTAGAAACAGGCCCAAATCAGAACGCCGGTGACAATCTGGTAGGGAATTTCAACAATGATGTTGGCGATAACGAAAGCTTGCCAGGAATAGGCCTTGCTTGGCCGTTCTCTGACTTCATACAGAGACCTTTGGGTAATGAAATGTGGTTGGATCTTTGGGGGTTAGTAAAGCGTCACCTTATATCGTGCTCATGTTTACTCACCTGTTGAACTAAAGTTGAGAAGATTGCAGTCAGGAGGAAAACAGAGAAAATGACGTTTTGCATTCCAGCTTCGGATTGCGAGGCCTGGAAGAAGGAGAATCCGATGAATAAACCTGCTGCAATGCCTAGTATAAACTTGGCAAACACATAGTTAGGCATTCTCCAGTATTGTTGTAAGACACGGTATGTGACGGCTCTCAACTGTGACCCAAAAGGCATGGCAAACTCAGCCTGCGAAGATGCGTCATTTTGCCCTGCCACTTGTTCGTTCTGCTTCTCTGCATGGATTCTGCCGATCTCGGCTTGAACAGCCTCAGCTTCTTGACTCCCTTTCCAAACATCATGCCAATTTTCACCCTTGTCGTTTGAAACATTGCTGATGATCTCCAAGATATACTCGGCTGGATTCTCCTTACTATCGCATGTCCGCGCTCCATGCGACTCAAAGTAATCCAGAAGTATGCGAGAATCTTGGCCGATATTGCCAAAATACACAGTCTTCCCACCCTTTGCGAGGAACAATAGTCGGTCAAACTCCTGAAAGAGAATAGCGCTGGGCTGATGAACTGTGCAGAGAACGGCTTGGCCAGAGTTGGCAAGCTTCCTCAAGAATGCACAGATGGCCCAAGAACTCTGGGAGTCGAGGCCGCTGGTAGGTTCATCGAGGAAGAGAAGCAATTTTGGCTTGGCGGCTAGCTCAACTCCGATGGTAAGTAACTTACGCTGTTCGACGTTTAATCCCTCCCCGGGCACTCCAACTACAGCATCGGCGTATTCTTCCATGTTGAGCATCTTGATTACTTCCTCGACGAACTTGTACTTTTCCTTCTTGCTAACAGACTTTGGCTGTCTTAGCATGGCACTGAAGCGAAGACTTTCGCGAACGGTAGCTGTCTGCAAATGAAGATCTATATCCAAGTTAGTTGTAGCATGAAAATACAAATAGCGAACAGACCTTGTTGCTGTACATAACCAGTCTTGCGTTGGAAGCTTGCATCCAAGGACTTGCCATTCACAAGCATGTCGCCAGTGATAATGCCCATGGTGGTTCGTTGAGCGAGCACGTCGAGAAGAGTCGTTTTACCCGCGCCGCTCACGCCCATGAGAGCAGTTAGGGTACCAGGCTTGACCCAGCCTGCGACATTGTCCAGCAAGCGACGTTTGCCATCTTTGACCGGGATCTCATAGACGACGTTTCTCCAAGTGAATATGTCCCTTTGAGGCTCAATCGCAGCGACTTCTCCGCCCTTGGAGACCTCTTTGCCTGTTCCAGCCTTGGTGGATTCTACATCGTTGGGTGCTCTAGACCCGTTGAGAAGATGTTGCGGAATACGTCCCCTCTGAAACACCAAGGCTTCTGCAGTGCTTGTCGAGGATGAGTTGAGCTCGGTGGCGATGAGATAGATGATAGTGAAGCCTATCAAAAACGCGATGAGAATTCCAAAGTTCCGCCAAACATTCGAGTAGTAGTATTCGTAGTTGTCCGCGATGAAACTGTCGCCGCTCACGGTCCATTCACCGGCAACAGCGCCAGTGACGGTGCATATCCACGAGTCTCCAATGTTTGGTGAATAGGGGGGAAAGATGCTAGAACAGGTGAACTGCTGCCCATGAAATTCGTTGGCAACCAAAATCTCAAACGCGTAGTAGATGGGATTTATCCAACGGATCCAAGAAAACCAGACCTTCATCTCAGGTACAGTGATGGTGAAGCCGACGTAGACTACTAGCAACAGTACCGTAACTCCCGCGAGGGTCATGGCTTGCGAAACCGTCTTGGATATTGCTGCCATGGTGCGGAAAAAGGCGATGAATACAAATGTGCAGATGTAGGTGATGAGAAAGTAGAGAAAGAAGTTACCTGGCTCGGGCCGAAGACCAGCGAGGAAGTACAAAACAATGTTAAAAATGACAGCCGTTGCGAACTTGATTGGGATAGCGGCTGCTATACCTGCAGCACCCTCGGCAGCAGGATGATAGAAGGCGTAGGATGCTTGCTTGGTGATGATGTCTCTTTGCGCATATAAACTACTAATCTCAGAAATAGCGTTCAAAGCGTTGAGGAGAACTGCCATGAAAAGAACCGAGCCCTTGGCATAGAAGCCAGCAGTAGCGTCAGGCGTGCCGTAGAAGATGGAACCAATAATAAGGGCCAAGACGAGCTGGACGACGCATTGCGTAGCAGTCGCAGAAATATTGTTCCAGATGTTCTGATACGCTCGCCTTGTGCAGAGCTTGATTTGCATCATGAAGCTGATGGTGAATGGCGAGCTGGGCCTGACATGCTTAGACTGACGATAGTTCTTTTGCTGGCGTAGCTCTGCAATGGTCTCGCCAGGTCTGTCAACCATGTATTCCGTTTCATAAGCGTCTATATCCTTGCAAAGCAGCTGAAACTCTGGAGATTGCTTCCAGTACTTCTCAAAGTCTTCTGGAGTGCGTGGGACTTTGTTTTCCATACCCGGTAAAGCTTTCCGCTCGACGGGATTAGTGATGGAAGTGAGAAAGTCGCCAGTGGTCTGTCGAGGCGGGCAGTACCAGCCTTGTCCCTCGAAGAATGCTTTTGCTTTATCTGCAGGACCAAAGTAGATCTGTCGCCCCTCGTAGAGCACCACGGCTTTATCGAAGAGGTCATATATGGCCTGACTCGCCTGGTAGATAGCAACAGCTACAGTCCACCCACCCAAGTCGGAAGCAGAGCGTAAAGCCTGAACAAACTTCAACGCCGTAGCAGAGTCGAGTCCTCGGGTACTATTGTCCCAAGCGCCGACCGAAGATCCAGATAGACTCATCTCAGCGATACTGACTCGCTTTCTCTCGCCGCCAGAGACGCCTCGGATGAAGTCGTTTCCCACTTTAGTGTCGGCGGCATGGCTAAGACCAAAAGTGGCCATGACAACTCGCGAGATGTAACTGCTGAACTCTTTACGTGTCATGCCATGGATGCGGTGAGACGGTGTTCGAACTGAAGCAGCAAACTCGAGGGTTTGGGCAACGGTCAAGTGAGGGAAATGCCTGTCCACCTAGGATCAGTGTTAGTGTATATCCATGGTTCGGAATACGTTTATTTACCTCTTGGTTGTAGATGGCTTCTCCCTTGAACTCCTTCTTCAAAACCTTTTGTGAAATTCCATTGTAATTAATTATCGAGGCCTCGCCGATACTGAGGCCGTGCAATTCACCGCAAATGGTTTTGAGCAGTGTGCTGCATCCTGACCCGGGCCTGCCGAGTACAATCAAGAGTTCCCCGCTCCTGACAAGGCCATCGAAGTTACGCAAGATATGCTTTGGCTCCTTTTTGCCAAAGCTGAATAGTTGGCCCAGTCGAAGCGGTGCCGTTAAGAAGGTTGCCACTGTGTCTTGAACTTGCAGAGCAGCTCCCGAGCCGGAGACGTTCAGGTTCTTCCATACGACTCCTGTCTTTTTGGCTGTGATTCCTTGTGAACCGAGCGTTTTAATAAAGTTCTTGAGCCACTGGTGCAAGTCGAACTGGGTGCTTGAAGGATCAAGTGCTGGTTCATCTTCATCCAAGGTTGCAAGTGTGTGAGTGCGAGTCGCTTGGCCAGTCACTATGGAGTGACGACGCGAGAGAGCGGTAGCAATCCGAACAAGTTCTGTGCGATCGGCATCTTCAATTACAGTAGTGTGGCGCTTGAGGAGATGGGGACGAGTGTGGTGTTTATGATGGTGGTCATCGTACGGCAGGCTGTCACTACTATCATTCACACCCTTGGACGTAGGTGAATGGCTGTGTGAAGAGCTTTCTGCGTGTTTATCTCCCTCCGTCGGACTAGGCATGTCACTTCCTTCACCTGTTACCTCAAAATACGACATCGTGAACTCAAGATAAGAAATTCGAAGAGGTAAGGTCCAGGAGGAGAAAAGATTGAGGGGTAGAGTGACTTTATATGAGGTTAAGACAACAACATTCCGTTTTATATCGGATTCAGAGCGATGTGATTGGTTTCAGCCGTCTCATCCAAGCACACCACTTCCGTTTCCATCCTGTCTCTCTACTCACTCTACCCCACTGGGAGCTGAACGCGTTAGGAGTTTCGTGTCACATGTGCTGTGTGATGTTGGATCGATTGTACCTGATACAATGCTACACTGTCTCGAGATTTAGTGCAAACTTATCCGAATAGAGTTCTCCAAGAGTTGTCGTGGTTGGGCTAGCCTTTGCTCTAGCCCAAGCCTCGCAGAGCATATTGTAAGACTGGCCGTATTTAAACTCGGTAAGCGTGCTGCTAAAGATGCTTGGCTGCTTACAGCCCCGCAACAGCTGACGAATTGTTTCACGAGAGTAGTGATGTGCCGAGAGATATCATCCGCAGTTTCTGAAGTTCATACGAAGGTATTGTTGAAAACAACAATGGTTGTGAACACGAGCTTATTGGGTCTTATCTCTTATCATTAACTTGATACGGTCAGATGACAGATGATAACCTTATCATTGGAGGAAGCTAATCTCTGGAAACGACGGTTGATAATCTTGAGCTGTTGGTAGTAGACCCGTCTACCAAATGTAGAAGGGTAGTTCATTCTGGGGTGAGAAGGCAAATATCTTATTATCTGGGTATTGATTCATATTAAAGTGTCGACTAAAACATGTTCTTTGTTCTTTCAGAAACCCTAGCTTTACGGGGAAGGATATCAGATATATAAGAAAAAGTCAGGTACTGTGAAGCCAAGTAAATACCTGGGCGGTGGTGATGCATAAAATCTATAAGATTTTATAAAGACTAATGATAGTGTAGTCAAAGTATCATATACAATGGAAAATGCACCGCGCGACAGTGTGCTTCATAACCATGCTCTGGTAACTCCAAGACAGTCTAAATATACAACCCTTCATCGACCACAGCTCGTCCTTTGAGTGGGTGTCTTTACAGCCGGAATGAAACCGATATCACTTAAGACACCTACTGATTACAGACTGAACCTGGTCATCAATCTGCTTGAACCGTGTACCCATTCCCCTGACGTCTTCGGTTCTCATCTTCCACTTCTTGGAAGCAGCATCAGACATGGCATCCGAGGTTGACTTGCCACGGCCAGCAGCTCCAATCAAAAGGTCCATAACTGCGATGGGAGCCGAAGCTGGGTCGTTGATAATCTCAGCAACCGACAAGGCGCCATTGGCAATCTCTCCACCGATGAAAGCGAACCGGGCCAGGGTGGTAAAGCCAGCAAGACCAAGGCCAACTTCGCCGACAAATGGAACGATCATGAGCACGAGACTGACGATGAAGAGAATCGTCTCCCTCTTCTTGCGTTCCTCGATATCCGCACCAAGGTCCTTGATGTTGGCCATGTTATCAACCGCTTGTGCCAGCTTCTGCACAGGCACGGCTAGCGCAAAAGCAGCATCGTTGAGGTCCTTGGTAGGATCGTAAGTTGAAAGACCGACCGAGAGTACAGCGGCCATGAACTGGTTTTTCAGATCGTCGATCTTGGGGAGAGCGTCCTCCATCATCTTCTTAGGATCGCCAACTTGGATGCTTTTGGCCTTGCGGGGGAAGTTTTTGCGCCACTGGTGAACCTCAACACAGTCACCAGGAGAGCCCTCGCACTCGGGGTAAGAGTCCCAGTCCTCCCAAAAGATCCAGTCAGGCTGCATGCCAAGTTCGGAGACGAGCGCCTTTTCGAAGCCGGCCTTGTCGCGAAGGGAGTATTCGATCTCCCAGCTTTCGTAGCCCGTCTCTGGGTCATCCCAGGTTCCGTCTTCCATGATAGTCTTGGGTACGGGGCATGCGCCATCGTAACGGTATTTTTCCTTGCTGTTCCTCTGGTACTTGCAGTTGAAGTATGCGTTACCTCCGCCAATCTTCTCCTGGTCGTTTTTGGTCCAGTTGTCCATCCACCTGGCGAGCTGGGGGTTGACGAGACTGTAGGCGACTGTTAGTGGAATTCTTGAGAGGCTGCTATCGGTTTAACTTACTCGTTGATGTACTGAGCATAGTACTTGAACTTGCCATCGTAGTCCTCCTTGACACTTTTGTACTTTTCAAGGGTGCTATCGAGCAGCTTGTCGAGCATTTCGATAGTGTATAACGAGAGGCAGTACATAGGGACTTGGTAGGAGTACTTGACCAGGTTGTCGAGGTCCTTGTACTCGTCTTCGCACGTGTAGAGCGTGTGGTCAATGTCAGAATCCGGCACATTATCGCTACTACCACCACCACTACTTCCGTATGCTGGTAGCTTGGGGTCACCTAAGAAGTCAGTATTGTTTCTGAGACAAAGAAGCATCGCACTTACCAATGGTGCCATCATCTCCACCACTTCCTCCGCCACATTCGTTAAAGTAGGTGTATGCCTGTTGTCGAGTCAGTAATTTTAGATCAAGACAGATGAACCTCAACTCACGCTTTTGCTAACAGGAAGCACATGCCAAAGATCCGCACGACCCAGGCCACCTTGGTTAGTGAAGTGCTGTTATAAACAACCCGGTCAGTAGAGGACAGATAAAGCTTCAACTGGGACTTACCATAGTCTCGCCTCGGTCAATGGGCGATTAGAGAACACCTCGTGCAGTCCATGAAAACGAACTCCCGCCACCTCCATCCATGTGCCCGTTGTTCTTGAAGACAGTGCCAGCTCCCGTGTACTTATTCAGCCAGATGATATCAGCACGACCCGAGTGTTCGACGTCAGCAAATCGAAGGTTGGCTCGGTCTCTTGGAAAGACTTGAAGTTAGTAATGATTAACAAGCTCAGAGTTAGGACAAGACATACCATCCTTCACTCTTCTTGATCTGGCCAACGTTCTGCATACCAGACTTTGTGTTGAGCCAAGCTGTAATCTTGCCGTCAAGGTGAAGACAGAGAACATCGGCTCGTCCATCGCCATCCATGTCGGCTAGTCTCATGCCACGATCGAAGATGGAAACGCCCCGGCCTTGGGTGCAAGTAGCGGCTCCGGTGACGACACCGACGTTCTTGAAGGTCAGTTTGTTGGCATTCGCATCCCACTGGTTCTCATACAGAGTCAAAGCGCCGGTAGCCTTGTTCTGTACCAAGACATCACATCTTCCGTCTCCGTTCCAGTCAGCCAGATGGATACCAACACGAGGACCTGGGACCTTCAAGTCAATGGTAGTGCTGTGGCCCCAGCCAGGAGGTTGGTGAATGTTAACGTTAATCTCTGCAGCTTGTCCATCAGACCAGATCCAGACATAGTCGTCAGCGCCTGTTCCACGCATGTCGCAGTAAAAGTTTCCATCGGCCTTGCGTCGAGTACCACCGCTGCCAGTGTTTTCCCATACGCGCACGTCAAAATGCTTGTCCTCCTCTTTGAGGTAGACGTAGTCCAGACGGCCAGACCCGTAAATACGAGCAAACTTGATTTGTTCTCTTATACCAGTCTCTGCCTGACCAAGATGCGTAGTGCCAACCTTTCTCCAGTCAGGAACAATACCTTCACCCCATCCTCGCGAGTTGATCCATGTCTCGACTTCTCCCTTGTTGCCAACGTAGAGATAGTCGCTGCGGAAGTCTCCATTGATATCACCAAAAGTGACGCCGGCTGCATCGACACCGTTCTTCTTGTCGAAGACGACGCCACGAAGTCCATCGACCTTGCTGAAGCCCTGCCATGAATACTTGTCGCCCTGACCACCATTTCGAGAGCACACGACAACAGCATTCGACTTGACAAGGCAATAGTCAGCCCTGCCGTCACCATCTATATCCGCGGTGCGGACATTGGAAGCTGTAAAGCCATCGTGAGCTGGGACAACTTGGCCAATGCTTTCAAACTTGGGGGGGTTGCCTCCGCGGTTCAAAGAAACAGTCATAGCAGAGCCAGGCTTGAGACAGAAGAAGTCATCGAGACCATCGTTGTTAAAGTCTACAAATGCGTAAAAAGGCCCAGAATCACAGTTCTGGCCAACATCAAAGGTTGTAGTGGGACCGAAATTGCCACCTCCTTGGTTCTGTCGGTAGTAGTAGGTGTTTTTGCCAGACGATGTGTTATGGAAGACACAAATCCACTCATCCTGAGCTTCCCTGCGTTCAAAGTTGGGGTTGTTAACGACAATGTTGGCGAAGAAGATGTGCCAAGGGATGGCATCAGTAATGCTCTTGGGATCGTCTCTCTTCTCAATACGGGCACAGTCGATAACGCCTCGCTCAACACGGTTGTGGACATAGTTGCCATCATCATGCCCGCTTCCCTGCTGGGACTTGATAGGGCCTCGTGCGTTACCTGCGACCTTGGTGGATGTACGCCCTGAGCTGGCTGCAGTGTCGTCGATGCCCGTCTTGCTGTCAGCCGGCTGGATCTTGTCCTCAAGCTTGCTGATGGCGTCCCACCAAACAGCGGCAAATAGCTTGTAGCCGTAGTCAGTGGGGTGGATGCCATCCTTGGATAGATCACTGGTCGACATGGCGCTGTAGATATCGGCAAGGCCAATTCGCTTGTCTTTGTAGGATGAGACGAGATCGCGGTACTGTTGGCTGGCTTTGGAGGCGCAGGCATCGTTGTCTCGGCTCTTTGCTAGAGTCGAGACGATGACTGTCACGCCTGGGACACTGTTGAAGATATCGTCGATCATGACTTTGAGTCGTGTGCCAGCATTGTTGGTGTCGATATTTTGGCCACAGTCATTCCTGGAGACAATTTAGGAGAAACTCGATGTGATGAGCTGCGTGTCACTTACGTTCCGACATTGATGAGCACCAAGTTTGGCATCATGTGCTTGGACTTTTGGAAAGCAGTATGAACTTGAATAATGACCCGGCCGGGGTGACCCTCATTGACCTAGAGTAGACTATGTTAACATGATGTCAATGCAGTTAGTGGTGCCTTGATCCTTCTGTCGCTGTAGCATGTCTGGCTCAAAGAAATCGTGCTGCACGCAAGTCCTAGCCTCCTTCATAAGCAAGTAGTCTACTGCAAGGGACTTCCCGCCTGAATCCTTCATGGCCATTATTTCCCGATATGCACCTCGATACCCGGCGGCAATGCAGGCCCTGGCGCACTGAGGCCGCATTGCCGGCTTGGCTTGGGCAAGTTTAGCAAGCGTGAAAGAGGATGGGACCGTTGGATACAAAATCCAGTACGGCAGCTCGTCGTCTGGAATTGTCGGATCGAGCATGTGCTGGTAGCTGTTGTTCATGATGATTCGGGCATTGATGGCACGGCGAATTCTCTTCAATTCACTGGGATGCAGCCCAAGCGAGGCCACAATTTCGGGGCTACGCCTGAGCCAGTTTGCCATAGAGGTACTATGGTAAATACCAGGGACCAGACATTGGAACTCGCCAGGGATTCTGTCTGGACGGCGTAGACGAGCGTAGCGATCTACGTTTCCCGCGTGAGCAGCCACAAGGATCATCAAATCCTTATGGATAGTGGGTAAATCTGCAGGTAGTGGTGCGTCAAACAAGGCAATTTCGTCGTCTGTGAGTTCAGACGGCTGCAAGGTAACGTTCCTATCCGCAATGGCCCAGTGGAGAATGACCAGGGAAAACATGAGCAGATACTGTTGATATATCTACGTATTAACTTGGCATATTTATTTGAGCTCTGGATTGGATTTCATTTATACATGGCTTGGATAAGTAGTCGGTTGCAGACAGCTGCATAATGCACATCTCGCGCCAAGAGGCATAACTCTCAGTGTTTCTTTTAGACACTAAACTGGTTCGGCACTTTAGATAGAAAATGAAATATCTTGGTATCTAGAATAATTCCACATTCACTGATATTGTTGGATTAGCAAGATTTGAGCAATAAATAAATCTGACTGTTGTGTTCGCCAGGGTGAATCTACTAGGACGCTTATTGGCCAAATCTTCACTAGCAACATTAGTCATCAAGTAAAATGCTTGTTCATCTGTGGGTCCGTACTAGTAGATGGGGAGGTATATTTTTTTCTTCATATTCTGGCCCAAACTCAACTTGACAAATCACTATCAACTCAGCCAAGATGTCCGCACAAGCTACAACCAACAGCTCTGAAGCAAGAAAGCCAACCCTGCCGACCAATGTCTCTATCTTCTCTCCAAAAGATGCCTCGGCTGTCAGCGCGCTGCTAGGCGGCCGTATCTTCACACGGCTTGTAGCGAGCGACCGCACTAGCCCAGCCCAGCTTGCCAAAGCAATCAAAGAATTTAAAGGGGTAGACGAGACTTTCTGCCTCACCCATGGCAATGCCGTGCTTGTCTTTGATGGCGGGAACGGAGATAAGCAGGGTGACCAACTGGAGGACCTTCATCACGAGCACTTCCGACTCGTTTGTCTAGCTCTCAAGGAACATGACCTCGGCCTAGACGTGGCAGGATGTATACATGATGCGTCTGATGTTTTGGGCGCTGGCTTCCAGCTGGACAAGCTAAATGACGGAGCAGCGCTGGTAATCGATCTTGTCAAGGTGGATGAGGATAGTGATGAAGAGGATTGAGACAGTCAAGACCAATGAAACGTCGATTGAGAAGCAATATCCCACCGATGAATTATATGACTGACGGAGAAATGCCTTTGCCGATGGGCTCAGAATGCCGGCGCGATAATCTTGTCTTTGAACTTTATCCCTTTCTGAGTTTTATCTTTGGCAGCGGCGGTTGCTAGCTTCAACTTTACTGAAATACGCACACATTAAAGTGCGCCATTGCAACTTAGGGACTACTACAGTATTAAGCATAAGTAGGGGACCTCCCTTTACGAAAATTATGCCATCTTAGTATATAGTTGCTATAAAATAAGGTGTAATTATACTTTGCCTTATTCTTTTGAAATGTTTAATAGAAACACGTCACTATATATTCTCAATATCGAAGGGAAGTAATAATACTAATTAAGATACAAAAGGGTAGCTTGATGGGTTAGAAATCGGAGCTATACTGAATATCTAGACTTACTCTTTTCCCTTGGTGCATTATTCACCATTGTTATGCACATAGGAGGTATATAACCTTTTGGACTGTTCTACTTGTATCATTGAACAAGGGTATAACGATAAACTTTAACGATGTCTAACGATTAGCGTGTCCTATGGATTCGACCGTCGATGACAATTTCGGCCAGCGTTTACTTCTACAGTAAAACAGGTCTATAACGATCTCATCTTGCAAGGAGGTAACATCACTATATTAAGGCAAAACCCTACTTTTAGTAGGGCAGTATAATTCCTTAATAGTATATAATATATTATATGACTTTTTAATTTCTATTGAGTTTTTCTAATTTAAACCTTTTTCTTTTTGAAAAAAAAAAGGCTATTTTAGACTATAAAATAGCTATTTTAAAAAAGAATTTAAAAATAAAAATCCTCTTTATAGTGATGCTTAATGTAAGGCCTTATAATATTCTTAACATTAAGGTTTTATAATATTAATGATATTTAATATAGGAAATGCAATTTTTAGCCAGATGGCATTGTTATAAATAGAATATTGTTATAAGGCAGATTGTTATAGAAATGGTTTACTGTATCACTAAAAAAACATAAACAGCGGGCCTTGACGCGGGAGAACCTCAAAGGGCACACCAGAACGATATAAAAGCCAACGAAATGCCACATGTGACGTGAACTAGACACTTTCAACCCCCCCCCCAGTCTCCCTACATCAACACGATATATCGACCTCCTTCACATTATCCACTAGCAATCATGCATATGCCTACTCTCGCTGTTCTCGCTACCGGTATCATGTGCGTTTCAGCACAGATACGCAACTACTCAAAGCTCCCGGTGACGCCTTGGTACAAGTGCAACCAGTAGACTCATGACGGCAAAGACCCCTACAATGACGACTGGTGTATCGCTCGTTGCGGCCTGGCAGGTAGGAACTACAAGTTTGTTCACGTCAGCGAATGGTGGGGTGCCCAAGGTTGTGTAGCCAGATGTTATCTTAAGTAATAGGTATGAATATGAGTGTCAACTGTCTATAGCATCACATTATTGACGAGAATAGATGAGATTCACAAAAGCTACGAGTCCGACAGCATCCTGACCCTACCGGCCATAACAGTTGTGCGCGCGACATAGAACATTCAATTATTCATATACCTTAGTTTTGGTTATAATTTATACAACACAGCTTGCCCCACCTAGAAGACATATCCCCCAGACTTTAAATATATAGTTATTTGTCGATTCGCGTTGGCCTTATCGCAGGTTTCGTCGTATACCTGTCTGTCGAACTGACGAGTATTCCCCAATTGGTGAAGAAATAATAACGTGACATAACCGGGATAGTAGCTGAACTATAAGGAAAAGGAACTATAGGCTGACCTAACGAAACACAATAAAAGCCCAATATAACTACCTAGTCGGAATGGTTCCGCTCGACCACATGCTTGCCCTAGGTTTCATCAAAGTCTGGCACCAAATTTAATCTTCTCAACTACACCCTCTTGGAACGCCAGAGCTAGCTTCGTCTGCTGCACACTGTCCTCATACACCTTGAATCCCGGGCCTGCTCCTTCAAGACACTTTATCACGGCACCTGCATATTTCCCACCCATCCTTATGCGCAAGTGCGTGTTTGCCAACTTCACAAATCCCTCCTTGTAATACTGTGGCGTCAGGCTTTCACCTTCGAGCTTCTGTTCAAGGGTCTTCTTCCATCTTTGCAAGCTCTTGCCTGTCCCGAGTTCAAGGAGAACAAGACCAAGGGCATACAGGTCATGTTCTTTGGTGAAATGTTTCCCGGGAAGGCCCTGGTGGTCAGGATGTCTGTAGATATTGTCGGCATCAGATGAGTCGAATGAGGAAATTCCGGCATCCTCACGTGCGAACTCGAAGCCTTTGAGAAATGTTTCGTTCGAAATGACGATAACATTCTCAGGGCGGATGTTCTTATGAATCCCTGCCAAACAGTGGAGGTTCAAAACAGTTGAGCATAGGGCCAGGGCTAGACGGAACCGTTCCTCAAGCGGTATTTGACACTCTGCCGCAACAATTTGTTTCATGGTTTTGAAATTATCGTTCAGCTGGCCCCGGGGCCCAATAGCCGTCTCCGGGATCTGGTAGAAGAGCGCAACCCTTCCTTTGGACGGCTCGTCCTTGTATCCTATGCACTTCAACGCGGATGTAGCTGATCCGAAGACCCTGAGTCCCGTCTTCTGGGCCTCCGATGCCTTGGTCAGAAAGGTGGCGAGCTTCCGAGCAGATCTTCTGGATGATTCTTCCTGTTTCTGTTCGTCGTGACTCAGGCTTCGTCGGTGGGAGTTGTTTGGAGCTGCACATTGCTTGTACTCGACAATGACTCGGCTGGGAGAATCGCTCTCTGAGCTTCTGTACTCTCCAATAGCTGGATCCGAGTCAGAAATGGCGGTGAAACTGCCCGTGAGCTGCCCTCGTGGCTCCGCATCCGGCGATATGACCAACTCATGAAGGTCTTTGATGGCAGACAAGCCCGTCTTGTCTATCGAGTGTTGGGTCTCCAACATGCTAGAGCTCACAGGGTTGTCAAGCATGGAAAGTGAAATCATGCGCTGCTGTGTCTGGACTAACTTCTTAACACTTCCCAGTAGCTCTTCCACGCGATCGTGAGAGAACAAGTCACCTGGAGGTGGACTTTGTGTCCGAGTCCAACCTTTCGCCGATGCTAGCTTATGGTAAGTTGCATCTGTTTCAAACATCTCGGCCGCGAATGGGGACAGAATGTTGTCCAAGTCACGAAGTGTGTTCTTGAACCGTGAAGCAAGAAGATGTGTTCCGAGAAGTGCCTGCCACAGCTTGGGATCCATCAAAGTATCATAAAGAGCTCCATGTCTTTCCTTTAGATCCGAAAGCTCCCCTCGCTCAGGTCCAGGAAGGTCGGTGGCCCTGCGGTAAATGGCTGCCAAGATGGCGGAGATCTTTTCCATCGTGTTGAGTACTTCGACGCGAAGAAAACGTTGGGAGACTCGTTCGTCTGCTCTTTTGGCAAACTCAGCTATGTGTGGTAGTACGGAATGATATTTGCCATCCTCGTGACATGATAGTTTGGCAATGGCGGAGTGGTTCCCATCGATTGGAACCCGAACCTCCTTGTCCTCTGCCCAATACAAGCAGGCCGATGACTCAGGAACCATAAGTTTCTTTGGCCCATTGCGTCTGTGTATACCATCTTCGTTCTTTATGAGCGTCGGGGTCTCACGTAGTTCGAAGCAGCTGACAACTTTGACGTCTCGGGATGCGTTGGCGAAGCGGGTTTTGAGGTTCTTGATCGTTTCTGAACCAGGCTTAAGATCTCGAGGTAAGGACTCGGTTGGCTGGCCTTCAGCAGCTGCAATCATCTCATCTACCTCTAAACCATCGTGTGGGGTCCCGAAGAAGACAAAGCCGTAGATTGCTCGCTTCAGGTCTTGATGGAAAGCATGGTCGTGTTTCTCTTCGCAACGAATCCAGGCCTTTTTGAACAAATGCAAGTGTTAGACGGAACGGTATGGCTTGGAGTCTTGAGATTAAAAAGATCACCTACGTCTTTGACAACCATGCCTCCAAGACTATGTCCCACAAGAATCAGTGGCCTACGCTGGACTTCAAGTCAGCTCACTGCCATCTGTTGATAAGGGACACGTAATAAGTTACCTTCCCTCTACCAGACTGCAGCCTTTCCAAGCTGTTGATAAAGTCATCGGTGAAGTTTCTCAACGTAGCATGGGAGTCGGAATCAAGTAGCTTGGAAACGTAACCGTAGATCAAGACTCTGGCGTTTGGTATATCCCGAGGCAAGTGGTCGCGCAGCCACATCGAACCGTCAGTGCTCTGCCAAGATCCAAATGGGCGTCCCCCAAGGCCAGTCACGGCGACAATACTATGTGGATGCCACTAATCAGTCATCTAGTCTTGTCAGAGTTGAGAATAGGGGGAAAAGGGGGGATATACTTGACTGTGCCATTCTTGCTCAACTGGTTGTTCAGCGGCGTGAGCCCAAGAAAGCTCTGATCTACAAGTACCTCTGAGAATGACGCATTGAGCTCAGGGAGAAAGTCTCGGAGTGGCAGTGCATCGGAAGTAGTCTCGAGGTCAGTCAACGAATCGGGTGCCTGAGAAAACGTGATGGTAGCAACAAGCAAGCCACTAGTATTGAAACCTGTAGATAATGCTCTCGTGCAGGAGCCTGCAATTATAGTTCGTCGCTCTGGCTCTGGGAACCACCCTTTCATGTCGTCTAATGAGACATGGGAGGGTATCCCAGAGATCCTATACGTGCGAAAGGGGTGCTGAGAAAGTGTCATGCTTGTAAGAGTGAGGATGCATCAGATCGAGACAAGTCGCGTAATAGAAAGCCAACGTTGCCACTTGGACAAATAAAAATCTTCATGGCTATGATGTAGACCGACGTGAGACAATGCGCAGCATTGAAAAGAGGAGAAACCAGACCGTTTCCGCTGCTGTATCACAGTCTTCAGCGTGTGATACCACACATTGTCACTCAAACAACACCTAGACCCCGCAGATCCCGGTAAAACGCAATATGTTCGCTTATATTTGCAGTTATAGGCAGTAAGCAACCGGAACGGTCTGCGGTGTCCTGTTATAACCCTACTACCCAGCCATCTGGCTGTACGTTGCCGAGACGAGGCTCCCTGACCATAGAAGTCATACTATCGGTACTTATCTAGCCCCCAATCGCTCAAGAGCCTCCCTAGTCCATAGCGTATGAGCATGGTTGGGTCCAAGCAGTGTCAGCTGGCCTTGCAGGGCCTCCCCATGGAGTGTCGTGGCCTCGTTTGAGTTTCCCAACTCTTCGAGAACAATGCCCAAATTATTCATGGCCCAGAACGTATCAACATTTAAATTTCCAAGAACCTCAATCCTACCTTGTAGAGCCAATCTGTACAGTACCTCTGCTTCCTGAAGCCGTCCCTGCCCGCGGCGACATGCGGCGACATCCATCATCGCCCACAGTCGATGAGGATGTTTCTCGCCCAACTTTGCCTTTTGTATATCCAATGCTTCCGAGTGTAATGCAACAGCCTTGTCGTACTCTCTGGTCTTGCGATACATCCGCCCCATGGTATTAAGGGTCCAGGCTATCTGAAGGTCGTCCGCTGCGAGTACGGCACGGAGAACACTTAGCGCGCGCAGATGCATAGTCTCGGCTTTTCCGTATTCCTCCAAGTGTCTGTACATCCTTCCAAGTTCGTTGACGGTCCAGACTGTCTCCATGTGTTCGGGTCCAAGAGTTCTTTCTTGTATGGCTAGGGCACATTCTTGCGCCTCTGTTGCCAGTTCGGTTCGTTTTTGCTGGTCATAGAAAATGCCTAGACTGTTCATATAGATGGCACATGATATATCAAGAGACCCGTACTGAGACTGGCGTGCTCGAAGTCGTTCCAAGAGCCAAGCCTCGGCATATTCCAGCTGCCCGCTAGCTGTGCATTCGCGGGAGAGATCTCGTACGACTATAAGTCTTTGAAAATAGCTCTTCTTTGGGCTGTCCGTATTACGAGTCGTTTTATTGATAGCCTCCAAAACCTGGCGTGTCACGAGAGCCACGCTCGCGTCTTGGGCCGAATCGTAGCAATGCTCAGTTTCTGCATTGGATACTCTGCAGCGTCCACGTCCCAACCACGATTTGACAGCCCGTTCCTGGTATGCAATGGCTTGTAATGGAAACTTGGACCATTCGAGCTGCAAGAACATATCTATCCATTCTCCTCTGACGGACTGAGAGGCCAGGAACTCGCATACTCTTTCGTAGAGGTCGGGACAGAAGGCCGATCTTTCGAGATGATGACACCAGAACACAGTTGCGTATTGCAAAAGTGTATTGGGGCCTTCCGAGATATCATCCTGGTGTAGAAGACATTCAAGACATAGACGTGCCATTTCTCGGTTTGAGTCCTCTTTAGAGAAAATTCCTCCAGAAAGAAAAGGCTCATGAGCAACGTCTCGGTTCTTGTTCCGAATCAGATACTCGCCAATAGATGCATGGGCAATCCTGAATATGTCCTGTCCGGGAACATATTCCACCAAGGGACTGCAGCATTCCAAGATTGCAGTTTTGAATGGTCTTTGAGATTCTACTGGCTGGCAGAGCACCTAGTCAAATGCCAACACAGCTTCTAACTCAGACCATCGAAGAGGCCGAACAGCAAAGCATGCCCAAAGCAGGGTCGTGCGTACGAGTTGTCGACGGCTTTCCGTCTGATGAGAAATCTGCTCTAGGATTGAGTCGTATAGCGTTGTTAGCCCCTGAGGAGCGGCTGCTATCTTATCCATAATGTCCTTGGGAGTCGTAGCAAACCGCAGTGTCTTTAGCATGAGGGCAGCCCATAGAAACATTCCATTTGAGCCTTGACAGATTTTGGAGAAGACCATCTGTCTCGTGGTCTCGCTCCCAAGCTTCCCGTTCAAGGTCTGGAACTCTGTCGAGACATAACGCCTCACGTCGCTGTCTAAAAGCTCACTGGACAGCTGAAGGCGTGCACAGCCGGCAAAGGTATCCTCCAGCCCCGGCTGATAGCGGCTGAGAATCAAAACTCTAGCTTCCATAGTCATGTCGAGCAAGTTCCTCAATAGGCTCGCAGCGACCTCATTGTCAGGAGTTTCATCGAGACCATCAACAATGAGGTAGCAGCGGCAGAATTGTCCTTTGATTAGGCCTTGAAGAAGCGACATGGGCTCGTCTGCAAGCGCGATTATGGGTCTGCCTTGTTTCCTTGCGTTGGTATAAGCAGTCGCAATTCTGTCCGGAATGCTATCCAACTGAGAGATGAGTTGTGCGATCATTGACGCGACGAGTGCTTCTGCTGAAAGATTGCGGTTGCAGAAGAAGACACAGACGGAAATGGACCGTCCCTTAGTTGCTCTATCACTCGCCTCATCAATAGCGACGGTACTAAGGATCGTCTTGCCGCAGCCTGGTGAGCCGGTGATCCAAAGGGCCCTATTTCCCGACTCACTGTTCAACCATCTGCTGAAACATTCCATACGAGGCAGCCAATTACCAGTGTCGGCGCATCGTCTCTGGCGCTCACGAGTAAGGATACTCTCCATGTCGACAGGTTGAAGCCATTTCAAAACATCTTGATGAGTGACAGAACATCCAAGAACCTTGTGGTTTTGTCAGTAAGAATCATCTTATCTAGGTTTACTCGACGACTGACATTGATCCCCGAAGATATTGAACATGCCAATGTCGTAGTTTGCACACTCAGAGTTGAGTACAACTTTTGCCTATGGGCCAACGTGATTTCTTGCTGGATGATCCCTGTTTGATACGAGATTATCGTGAGTATGTTTCCAAAATCAGAGTCAAAGTCGCGCCAAGCCGTCTTTATGAATACTCTCAGCCCTTGGACATATCAGTTAGCTAGTCACTCAATTCTAAGTATACTAACCCCTCTTCTTGGTGAACACGGTCTTGGCTTGTTTTAGGAACATGAGTGTCTGGTAGTATATGTTTGCAAGAGGGCCTGTCAACCTTTCGTTGTCCCCAAGGAGCTCCTCATATGCCTGATAGAGTGACAAGGAATGGCCAAGCGTGCTGACTGCTGAGGAAAGTTTTCCAAAATACTGGTTATACCCTAGGGTAGCCTGTGACTCGGTGAGCAACCAAGCCAGATATTATCCCTGAGTCCCCTCATACTAGACTTACCTCGAGGATCATCCTGACCAGTCCCCAAATGATAGCTGAGGGCATGGGCTGAACTTGGGTGAACGAGTCAATAGCCCTTGAGTTTCGATCGAGGAACTTGATCAAAGGATCGAACATATCAATAACCCTGCCAGTTTTGGTAGACATGCGCTGTGCCTCATCGATCTGTTCAATACAAGTGATGAGTTCAACCAGGGATGACGCTGTGATATTCCTTTTCTCGCTCTCACTTAGAGAGTCCTCAAAGCGTCGAAACTCCTTCCAAAGAACCGGTCCTTTCTTGAAGTCAAGCTGCTTGGAATGGTGATTGAGCGCACTCATGGTTGCTTTTGTTGATTTGGAGATGGAGGGTGTTGGAGTTGGCGACTCCTAGAGAAATCAGGAACCCTTGAACCAGGCTTAGGCCAGAGATGAACGTCATGTATCGGCCTAGAGAGCAAATGGGGATTGTGTCCAGCATGACTGCATGTGTTCCGTGACCTTTTTCCTTTTATTTTCAACCTAGTTGTGCGATATGATTGGTATAAGTCATGTTCTCACGTCAGCTGAGGACTGTTGTGGTAGCGTAGTGTCAGAGTGTGTATATAAAGCCCTGTTGTTGGTTCCTACGACGGCACATTTAGAACATCGGTTGCATTATTGCATAACAATGCCAAAATGACAAGCAGGTGCATCTATGCTCTCTCTGTGTTAGATATGACATGGATTGTTCAGAATCCGATTAGCTACTTGTCCGGGTAAATGCAGATTAGCTCGCTTCCAGGCTCGTCGTGAGCTTTCAAGCCCATGACTGGCATGCACTGCCCCCAAGAGCCAGGTTTCAAATCCAACCCTCCAATTTCCCAATCCTGTGATTCCTGGATGATGTACTGTTCAGAACAACTTCGCTAATCGCAAGCAACATATGCAAGAGTGATTCGTCTAGGGTCCAACTTTACACGAGGTTCCGTTGTTTGTCTCCACGTCCATAGTCGGTTCGAGCCTTTGGAGTACCAGGCGCAACTTTCGATATTCTTATTCCCTACTCAGACCCTAATTTATGGAGGACTCTACGACCTCGACTGGCTCTTAGCGCTGAAGAGTTCAAGGGTTGAGGTGTAGGTCACAACCCATGAATGAATGGCACTTGAAGGTCCTTGGTTTAGCAAGCCAAGATCAATGCGGATCGGTAATTTGGTTCCGAGAACTAGTTATCCGAAAAAGGCATGGATCTGTGCCATCTGCTGCCCTGACGCGTCGACCAGCAGCTGAAGCATACGACGTCTTGTTCATCCCACACAAAGAGCGATACAAGGGAGTTGTCTCCATCAGTGGCTTACGACGACGCAGAGGTCCGGACACATCTGTCACTAACTTAACTGCGTCGCCGAGTCAGTTAAATTAGTGATAAATTTGTCCAGACCTCTGCGTCGTCGTGCACCTCTGTCACATGGTCAGTAAAGTTGTCAAGACCGAAGATTGCAAGGCTGTGCTGGTACCATGGGCTAGTAAGCATTCGCTTTTGAACGAATATATATGGGCGAGCATACGTGCACATGTAGATAGGTCTTGACATTCTCATACCTCCAGCTTCACCACACTCTTGCACAATCATGCGTCTATCTCCAGTCCTTCTTTTGGCTGCTAATGCAGCGGCATATGATACACTCTTTGGCTTTGATGCATCTCCCGAGGTTGAGAAGAGATCAATCAACGAAATCTACAAAGCAGCCCTCAAAGAAGGCGGTGTTGTTACATCCTGGTTTGGCGGTGATGAAAAGAGCCAGCAAAATGCTCTCAAGTCTGCCCTTGAGGAAGCATTTCCTGGTATGACTCTCAACCACACCGTAGACCTATCCAAGTACCACGATGGCAACCTTGATGAGCAGTTGGCCACCAACAATGTCTATATCGACACTATTTTTTTTCTTTTTCTATCTAGACTGACACAGTAATATAGTTTCTAACTTTAGT
>JAJJWO010000363.1:0-51583 GCA_021655895.1 Fusarium sp. NRRL 66739
CCCCCCCCAGAGCAAGCCCTTGGATCTCGAGCTCCCAAGTTCCCCAAGTCCCTTGAAATCCTCCTCCGAGAACCGGTCCCCGTTTGCAGCGTGAGCTGAAGAGTGGAACCCTGTTGTCCTCTATTGTTCACGTCCTGTTCCTGTCTCTCATTGGCCGTTGAGGCATCCTGACAGCTGCCCAGCCCCCCCCTTTAGCTGATACTGGCCAATAGGTCCACTGGAACTGACGTCTGTAATTCCCAATTGGGCTGTCTCGCTCGCTGTGCAGTTTACTGAGCACTGGCGTCGTTCGTCTTGACAATGGAGGTGGCCCCGTTCGTCCCAGAGAGCTTCTTCGCTCCGAGCTATAAATTTCCTCCCCCCGTCAATCCTTACTCCTCCTCCCACATCCCCCATCACCATCTTTTTCCTCCTCATCCCTTCACCCATTCCTTTGCATCTGCAAACTCTTCACCAGATCAAAGCTTCTGCGAAGTTTCTTCCGCATCTAGCTTTACTTCAAGCAACAGCAGCTTCAGCTATCACTCTGGTATGTTTTTCACCTCGCTCGCACATCGGCTCTGCACCTCGCAGGCCTTTGCAGCTTCGCTCGCTGACAGTTGCAAGACACAGAGCCCTTCATCAAGCAAGAGTCCTACTTGCCGTCTTCTTTTGAACAGTCTTACCGCTCATCACTCAAGATGGAGAATCACGGGAATCACTCTCAGTACCCTCCTCTCTCCACCGCCTACAGCGGCATGCCCTATGGGCACCGTGTTCATGACCTCAACAACATGGACGTAGATGGCCAGGAGTTTCTGCCCGCTCAGCATTCCAATGGAATCATGAACTCTGGTGCTCAGATGCCCATCTATGACCAGTCCGTGAACGGCCCCTTCACCAACTACGTAAGTACTTGTCTTTTTCCTTGTATCTTTTCTATTTCCTTTCCTGCATTTACTCCAGCGAGTCATGACCTGTTGACTGACAACCACATAGATTCCCCAGCAGCAGTTTGCTCCCCAGTTTGCCCAGCAGCACGCCCAGCAGCACGCTCAGCAGCACGCTCAGCAGCAAGCTGAAAAGCGCGCTCAGTTTGTTGCTCAGTACTCTGACGAGCTCCCTCTTGGCATTCAGAATGCGTTTCTTCAGAGACAGATCACCGATCAGGATCTGAAGGTCTACTTGCTGTGTGAGAAACTTCTCAAGAACATCCATGACATCCAGGCGAAGGGCAAAAACCCTCAGTATTCCAATCCTGATAAAATCTGTGCCATCCTCACCAAGGGACTCGCTATCAAGGAGCGTTTTACCGACCAAAGCTTTGCCTCTCAGGACCTTGGTCAATCCTACCCTACCACTTCCCATGACGAGTTCATGGTCGCCAATGATGGCTCTGAGATGGATGGCGAGTACTATGATTCTGGCGATGACTCTGATGACCACTATGTCGACAACTCTGCCGACAACTCAACCACCACCGCCTCGTCCAGCAACGCCACCTCGCCCAGCACCACTACCTCGCCCAGCACCACTACCTCGTCCAGCAACGCCAGACCCAAGAAGACAAGGGAGGACTTTACCCTGCCCCCTCCTGATCAATCCAACAAGGCCGAGCGCGATGCCTATCTCCTCGAGGCCCGCGAATGTGGGATTCCATTTACAGAGATCCATGTCGTCGGCGGCTACAACGGGTCAGAGACGACCCTTCGGGGACGTCATCGAACCCTTACCAAACCACCCCACAAGAGAGTCCGTAACCCTATCTGGCACGCGCAGGACGTAAGTCACTAGAACTCTTGCCTCGCTGATACTGTCCACTAACGATGTCAATAGTATATTGCGCTTGGTAACGCTGTCCACGTTCTTCGATTGCAGGGTCATAAGAGGAAGATACCTTGGTTGAAGGTGGCCCAGCTGATGTCTGATAAATACCGAGCTACATACGAGTTCGCAGCTGCAACCGCCTCTAAAGCGTGGCAGCGACTTGACGAAGCAGGCGGAGTCCAGGAGGTTCTTGAAGCCGATGCAGCCTGCAAGGCCCTCAAGGATGCTGAGCCTGATCAAGAGTGATTACCATCTGATATATCTGACAACTTGAACTCTTGTCACGTCATGATTCATGTCTCCTAGGGGAATGGCGAAATGGTATACCCGATCAGCTTTCACTTGCTTGCTTGCTCTGCTTTCTCTACTTTCTCTGCTTTCTCTACCAGGGGTTTACAAAGGTTGTTTTCATGTACTTCTCTCACCTGTCCTCATGTTGCTTTCTATACTTGCTTTTCACATCGTTGAGCATCAAGGTCGGTCATGGATGTCGATCAGGATCAAGGTCAGGGAGGACCTTCTTACAGGGACGCACAGGTTATGCACACGACATGGGCCAGATCATGGGCAAGATCTGAGTCGTAGTCTCCAGCATCATCGAGCGTCAAGGTTATCGGAGGCGGACTTCATAGCAGGATGGCATTGGCGGTCTACGAGACAGCGAACTGATCATGGGCAAGGTCATTAGTAGTAGTTTCAGATTAGTCAAGGGCTTATTCCAAAAAGATGAAGATGCCTCTATCTACTCAAGGATGAATCGATTCACCATTCTCAAATGCCGTGGGTACTCCAATGTCTTTCAACACGCGATGCAATGCTTCTGGATCCTGCTTGAGTGCCTCCCACTCTAGCTCATTCTTTACCAACGCCGTGCCAGCCAGCAAAGTGCCATTGAACGAAATTGTGCCCAACACATCGCCATCCTGACTCTGTAGCTTGACTCCCTCAGCGAGACGAGGGCACACTATGAGCGTGTCCTTGGTCATGGCCATGTTGTAGCTAATTCTAGTAGGGCCCTCGACGGGTGCTTCCCCAGTGTGCATGGGATCTTTGGTATGGAAAGCTACGGCTCGACACGCCTTGCGGTATAGGCGGATATATACGGAGTGGAGGTCTTGACTAGACATGCCCAGCTTGATTTCTTCAGCAAAGGTAGCGAACGGGGCGATCTTGGTCTTGAGCTCGTCGGCCAGCACACTCCAGGGAGTGCCGGCTTCTAAACCATCCTTCATCCTGGCAATGGGGAGAAGCTGGATGTGCCGATGGGGCTGGCTAGCGCCAGAGTGTTCACCGCAGTTGAAGAAGGCGTAGAGGCCATCACCACCTCCAAGCGTTCCGTCTCGCTGACCTTGCTCCTCATCAGTCCTCCTCGCAGCTTCATATGCCTCAATGCACGCTAGAGTGGCCTCCAGATCTGATTCCTCAAGAACATGAGTCTGGGGCTTGAAGTCTGTTGTAGCAAGGATGAAGTGCTCAGGGACGACGGCAAACTTGTTCAGAACGAGATAGTGCGAGGGACCAAGATCGGTGACCTTGAGAGCAGGCAGGGGATTTTCAAAGGGATCGAAGGGCTTCTGGGGCTTGGAGAGGTCTTTTGGGGGGGCTTTGGGCTTGTTGGCTAGGGAGGGAGAGAAGCGTAGTTGGAACTGACAGAGTTTATTGTTTAGATACATTGTGTCCATTGGATAGATAGACAGACAGACATGACTTACTGGGATAGTATCGACGTGGAGGATGGTAACCTTTGTTGGGAAGTAGTGCAGATCGCCCTCTGAGCAAGCCTTTGCAAAGGTTGATTTGACGAGCTCTGGGAGGTTGGAGGGGGCTTTTGTGCGAGGCATTTCGGGATATTCAGTGTATGGCTGGTCAATTGAGGTTCTTTTATGCTGTTATCCTGAGGCAAAATTGACTTTCCTTGGTCAGATCCAATCTTGGTCTCGGATCATTTGGGCCCGTGCTTCCCGGCTGAGGCTTGGCCGAGCTCACTGTAGTTACATAGCAGCCTCTTTGTTATCCCAGCCAACATTGAATTTTTGGCAAGCAACGGGACATGCAAGACCTGGATTTTGTTTGATTTTCATTTCCACCGACGGCTTTTGTTCAACTTAAAATTTACGCCCTTTAAAACGCAGTTACTGCCGCTCTTCAACGGTACGTCACACTCCTGGAAATACCAAGCCAAACTTTGCTGACAAGCCAGTGTTTTCCTCGCCAGGTACTTTCATCGTCTCACCATCCACCTGGACAGTCATGGGGTGATGTCTTTGAAAAAGGCAGAAAAGGACGGCCACGGTCGTTCTGACGCGTCTGCTACTCAAGCCGTGAGAAATTACGCATCTCCCGACCTTGTGCACTTTCTGACGAAATCACAGCTCTCTTGTCTCACCCTCCAGATATCTCTAGCCAACATGTCTCTGCCATCCTGGCCCCTGGTTACATCCGAGACTCCAAGAGAGCCCTTGTCGCATCGCCAGCGCTGTCTTGTACCACCCAGCAACCTTGTACCACACGCTCAAGAGACCCACGGCAGCCGAGCCAAAAAGGCAGATAAGGCGCCAAACCCTTGTTGGCAGGTGTGTACCACATAGAGAAAATGATCTCGTCTGTTATCCTGGGCGGCCGGAACTTTATCTTGAGATCACCAAAATTCAAGCGTCGACTGGACGTGATCTGGTTCTCTGGCCGAAGGGACAGGAGTCGCCTCAAGACCCTTACTGACGACACCAACAAGTTCCAGAGCAATAAAGTATGAGGAGACGGGCCTACTGTGGCTATCCGAGATTGCCAGGGCTCTACATCACGATTTGGACGCGTCAGGGGCTTCTTTGGGTCAGTATGGCCAGATCAGACTCTACGCCCTTACCGCTGACTGACCGAGACAGAGATAGAGTCACTCTGCTTCTCTAAGCTCAGAGCTCCACCAACACGCGGGTGATGGGAACTGTCCATCTAGATGTCTGTTGGAAAAGAACGGCGAGTGCCAAGACTTGTTACCCGTCTTCGTCAAAAACTCTAGCTAACATCGTGCTATGCACAGCAAGCTGACTGGTTCTGTCGACTATCAGCCTACGCCCATGCACTTCCTGTTCGAGCCCCTGGATGCCCTTTACACTTCGTGGAAAAGGTGGATTTGGCATATAGATAATGGAGACCGTTGATGATGAGAAGCATGAAAAGGGAGCCATGAAAAGACATGACGCCACTACAATCAGGAGGAAGTAAGTCTATAGACTCTGTCAGAATCAATGTAGGCCTTGTTCTCACCTTCAGGCTGGGCTGACACCCAGTTGAGCGGATTTGACGAAAGCTGAAGAGCCCAAGCCTCATCGATAAGTCACCAACAGCCAGAGGTCTAACTCGTCATGATTTGAGACCGAATTTCCTAGCATATACGTCCCCTGGCATCAAAGGACTCCTACAACCCTAGTCATAGGAGTTTACTGACTTTCTGAGACCAAGAGGCAACATACAGAGCTAACAGCCTTGTATGGCAAGGCTCAACGACCTAAGCCTGTTCCATGTTATAACCTTCAACCATGATTCAAGGTATATTCTATTATCTGCTCATGATTCTTTTATGCTCAGGGGCTAATGTTACCCGATCATTAGCATACTTTTGCCACAGAATAGGTGCGGTACATCAACAATCGCCCCATAGATATTTGGAGGCTGGAAAGGGCAGGCTTGAGGCAGACATCTAGGGAAAATGTGAGCATCGTACTTCATACTGGTTAGGGAAGACGGAATTCCAATGACTGATTTCGATGAGTACGTCCTGCCTGGATTCCAGCGTCGGACACCCCTACCTACATCGCCCAGCACCCCCTGAGAGCAAGCAATATCGACGACCGGATTCGACGGGTATAAGATGAGGTATTCAGGGGTAATTCTCGAAGAAGCATCATGTTTGAGCTGGGATCTCTTTGATGTCAGATCGGGAGATGACCAAAGGTAAAAACCTTTCGCGAGCTACTTCTGTTATCAGTATCTTTCGACTGCTTACAAGTGACCTAGATCTCGTATATTGGCCGAGAATGGCATGAAGATTGCAAAAGCCGCCATTCCAGAGCATCCACAGATATCTCAAACCCCAGCTTGAAACAGATACGTGGCTTCGAGCATGGTCCTCTGCACTTATACGCGAATATATCCTATCTCACAATCCTAGCGCAACTTACTCAAGCTCTGGAGACGACGGTCCACGGCTGAAAACGGCATGCAGCGAGACCTCAGGCCAAAGTAAAACGATTCGCCCGGCTATCTCGCAGTTGGTAGGTCATTTATTCTTGGAGGGTTATGAGCCTATTTTCAACGCAATTGCTGACTAGGGCTGAAAACTCGAGACATTTCCGAAGCCCCCATTCTGACCTCGCGCTAGCCCCCGGAACCACAAAGATTTCGATACAGACTCTTGATTAAGTGGACTCACTCCATAAACCAGCACCGACCTGTTTCACTGTTGATGACCTATGGTCGATGGGCCTGTGACATTGCGTGAAACACAAGGACGGCCTGACATACCACCTAGACGGGGAGAGGCTCAAGTGAAATTCAAGCTGTGGCCGTTCAGGGGAAAATCAGGAGGCTTTGTTGCTTGGTGCACTTGGCTACATTGAGAGATTGGTCGGATACGGCACGCTTCAGGGGTAACAACCCCCAAAAGATGTTGATCGCAGGCTGCGAGGTGGCAAAGCATGGAGATTCTATCACCGACGCCACTGTATGGATAGCGTTTCTGAATCCCAGTAAGTCTGGCCCTGATCCGGAGCATGAGCTGGGGAAGCAGGGCCCAGCATGCCACCGCCAGGTAAGACACCTTTACCCCTGAAATGATTGTGTATAAGACTAATACCGTGGAGTGCCTTAATTTAGGCGACCGAGAACCTACGCTTACTTCCATGGCTTGCCTTCTGTCACTTGGATGACCCAAAAGAACATTCTGGTGGCAAATCTTTGGCTTGTTCAAGTCAAGAACCCAAGATTTTGTAACCCATGTCTCGTTTTAAGTATGTTGCATACTTTTGCAACACGCTGAATCTTCCAAAGTCTCTGAAATGGTAAGTGTAGAAGTTGCTCCTATTTCCATCCATCCATTGACATATACCAATGCAGTATCCGAACATCAACTCCATACATTCAAGCAGAACGAAATACCCGAGACTCTCGAACCCTTGGCCCACGGAAAGCCTGAAGCCGTGACCACCTTCATTGTCGACCCACGAAATACACGTACGCGATTCCCTGTTGTGATCTTGGTCCCTTATGAGGCTTAAAATCAGCTTCTATACTATCCACCGGACTGCATCTCGACACAGCACTGGGCAGGATGTTTTGTCATTGGCAGAGAAGGCTCGGATCTCAGCGCCTACACCAGTCCATTCAAGAAGACTTTGACGCATGCTCCACGTTAGAAGACTTGCCGCTCAAGACCATGTCGGGACTCGTGTCAACCGCAGGTCTGGCATTCAGGGCGGTGTGAAGGCTACGTTGGCAGCAAGAAGATATCAGCATGAACAAGCAAGGAGCTCTTACGCATGGCCGAACTAAGCAACTCCCTCCCAGCTACTAGGTGTCTGGACTTGGTTGGTTTGAAAATCCCACTCATAGACAGGCACACTGACACTTCCAGGCGTCGTTTGAAATTCCTGAATCGAATCGAGGCACAACCCATTTTCCCCGTACGAGCGAGGACGAAGTTGACCCCTAAGCATACCGAAATAGCAAAGGAGCAACGAAGATGCGGTATATGTTCAAGTAATTATGCTTGGAAGCACAGGAGGGGTGACAGAGTTAGGACGTACCCCTGAGACGGAAAACTTTCTATGTAAGGACTTGCGAGTATAAACCCCAAGACCGGCCGACAGAATTACTTCCCAAAGGTGGCTATTCAAGATGTTATTGTACTCAAGAGTCTCAAAGCTGACTTTTTGCGTCTTATCGAGTGACGATAGGTTTTTAGTCCCGCTGCTCGATACTTTTTGGAGTACAACGTGAAGACAGCACCAACGAAGGCCCAAAGGAAAGGTACTATCAGAATACACTTCCTTCTTGCCAGAGATAGAGTCTTTGCAGGCAAGGAACAATCTCCCTCACTCCATCCTTTCGTTGTTTCTGGTCATCATGTGGATTGAGCTAACTCTTTTGACTACAGGACCACGCGCCACTCGACAGAGTCGGAAATTACACCGATGCCCTCGAGTTATACCTATTGGCATTGGAGCTCCTCTGCTGGCCAATCGCACAAGCATAGCACAAAGGGAAGGATTCGGGGTGAGTGATCCATCTAGGTCGACAGTTAGAAGCATGGGTTAACTTATGTTGGGCGACTACAGGCACCCAACGATCCAAGCCAGCGTGCCCATGCGTCTCCCTCTCCCTCCACTGCCACAACTCGGAACTGGGTCACTTCCAAGCTTCCGTCCAGAATCCTCTCAGGGAGTTCTTGGCTAGATTTGCGGGCCTTCGGTATCGCTACCAACGATAGGGCCCGACGTCAGCCACCATCTCCAGCAATCTCAGTGTGACATGGCATACTATCCTCGGTTGCTGGCACCCTGAGTCGCTTGTGGAACTTGATGTCAATTTGCAAGGTCAGTTCTTAACAAATCAGCATCCGGTATGGTGTAGTGGCTAACATTTCGCGCTCTCATAGCTTGTAACTTGAGAGAACAAGTACCGCGGAGCCCAGGGTTCGATTCCCTGTACCGGAGACATTTATTTTTGCAATATAGGCCATCTGATGATATCTGATGATATCTGATGATATCTGATGATATCTGATGATATCTGATGATATCTGATGATATCTGATGATATCTGGTTTGTTTCTGAGTGCTTGGGCGGTTTATCATCCGTTGTCCGACTGTGTGCGGGTTGAAAGACACGGGCGACCGCTTTTGCTCAAGGCAGTCACGATTTAGGTTTGACTATGTTTTTTTTCTTTTTTTGAAATGCCAGTAAAGCCTACAGAAGCTGCAGACTTTGTGTGGCTGGGAAGTTGAAAAAAGAAATCAGAGTCTGCAGAGGCGGTGGTGATGTCCTTGAGCAACTTGGGGCCGAGTTGAACGACAAGGAATAGGCCCAACGTTCAAGACATCTTACTATTTGGGAAGTCAACCAAAAGGCAACAAGACCAAGTCAAATTCGAATAATATGAAACATGAGAACTGTCCATCTAACGCGACTATTCATTGCACAAAACTCGCATATATGCTCCAGTCTATAATTATCCCTTCAACCACTTACAAAGGGAACCACTTCATTCGAACAACTCTCTCCTAGGCTGTCTTCTTGGTTTCTTCTGTTGGTCGAAGCATGACCGGTTGCGAACGTCTCCCCTTGTCGAACGCAGCCTCTCCAATCTTTCGAAAGCCCATCTTCTCATAGACCGGCTCTCCTGGGATGCTGGACTCGAGCACTGCAGGGACGCCCTCCTCATCACAACGATCGAGGCCCCATTGAACCAGTCTCCGTCCAATACCAGTCCGTTGACACTCCGGAGACACAGCCAGCCAGCAAAGACGCCACCGCTCAGCAGGATAGAGTGATTCGGCATGTTCCAAGCTGGACATGACCTCCATGATGGCGTCTGATGAGAAGCCTGGACTTCTTAGGCCAAAGATAGTGCGGTTGAAAGCTTCCCAAATGAATCCGATTCTTGTGAACTCTGTGTGCAAGGGTCAGTCAAGGCATCTTGTCAAATCACAACTTGACAATAGCATACGTTTGTTCCAGGTATCGCCCTGCCAGCTTCGAGCAACGTCGGTTGTACCGTGGCGGCACCAGACTGCAAAAGCGAGAGCCTTGCCATCGTCTTGATTGCGAGCAGCGAGGATCACAGTACCCAGCTTTCCGTACTCTTTGCGTAGGTGCATCATCCACATTCCACGGAATGACTCTGGGTGTTGGTGACGGCCAGGGACGATGTGAGAAAACAGGGCATCGTCAATGAATGCCTCGGCAGCTACATTCACCAGTTCATCAAGCTGGTCGAGAGAACTGACTCGGGTGATTTTGAGTGTTGGCTTGGAAGATTGCATTGTGCGTATCGCTTGTGGTTGAAGTCAGGAGTAGAGGAAGGCTGGTGTGAGGTGGGATACTCGATGGGATGGTCCAAGGGGTTAAAGGGTCAAGTCCTTTTATAGTCTGATGATAGGAGAGACATGATGTCAGCCGCATTTTGAAAATAGCATCGGGGCCCGCGCAACTATGGACGTTATTCGCATTCGCATCTGGCGTGGTAATAGAAACTTGGCACGCACAATTATACGGAGTTGACCTTGGAGCGGATTCCGCGGTCTCCGTCTTATTTGGTCATATCATCTTGGCAAAGATCAGCCACTCGTAATGCGTAAGCACCCTTGTTTGATTTTTGGTGACTCGATAGAAGAATCAAGCATTTTCTAAACGTCTTAGGCATCTTAGGTAATACGTACGTGTTGGTGTTGCACAAACTAGCGCTGTCGCCTATCGACTGCCTGGCCTTGCTTCACAAATTATCTTCTCAACACTGCGCTGTCACTGTTTACGTTGATCATCACTGAATCTCAACTTCAAATTCAAAGCGCACAAACTTGAGGAACTACCATCGAGCTGCAGCTAACCCCTCAAAATCTCCCCTCGACTCTAGTTCTGCCCTGATTTGAGGAGTCCAGTCAACTTCCAGGTCCTGTATATCCCCCTCGACATTTGACTCGGATTTATCTGGTGATACTAAGCCTTTTTCTCACAGTTACCGAGATTATATGACAGCCCTATGACGATAAGGATTCACACGAAATTCCTGCATCCTCAGGCAGGGTATATATACCAAATTTACCTTGTTCCCTCCTGAATAAGAGTGGTCGAGTGGTATCCTACCTATGAACCTACAAATTCTAAAATCCGAACCTAAAATCCTAAAAATCTCTCCCCACCGGCCACTCTTCTTTTTTGGACATCCTGGGTTCGAGCACGACCTCTGTCAATTTTCTTGCTGCCCGAATCAGCTGAGTGTCGGCCACCGATCATGTCTTTCGAATATATCCATCTCAGAGGCTTTTAGGTCGTCCACTGGCTTCATTATACCTTGACCAGCCATCTCAAGATCAACGGATGGAATGTTTCTAGTCTGGGTTCGTTTGATGCGGTGCCATGTGTGAATATCTTGCTGACGATGCCCGCGGGTAGTTTGATTTTCATGTCTTCATTACCGCCAGTATACTTATCAGGGTCCTATATTTCAAATTACTCTTCATTTCAAGACGTCTTATTGTGGGCTGTTCATGGTCACCAGTGAGTTGCGCTTGCACTTGACCATTCAGCGCCGGTGGTCTAGGAGGAACTCGAGCTGGGCATACTATCAATGCCACGCGAGCCAACGCTGGGATTTGACGTATTGTATGTTAGATCTCCCTCCAAACTCTGGTCGAAATCCTGTTCAAAAGACTGATGGTTACTCTTTGCCTCACCTTGTCCCTGGTGACACAGGTTCACAACATTTCTCCCATCCACATAACCGACCTCACAACTATCCCCAAGACTCGTTTATTCGGTATGATATCTTGTTCGGGTATAGGTTAAAAGCATGATTGGCGATCTTTGTCGAATAAGTCCTGGCTAATACTATCCCAGTCTCCACATCTCGATCTCGAAATACACCGCTCCAATCAAGACTCTGCGAATTCAACATTTACAGAGCCTCATCAGCCAATTGGATACTTCAACAACACCACGATGTCGATCACAACGGTAGCACGATGCAGTACTCCGATAACCACGTGTGATAAAGCCACCGTTAGTATTCGATGATGACAATCCTTATCTTTCCTACTGGTCTTGCGCAACGTCACATCGCTACCGCTTTGGTGGCCGGGAATACAAGGCCCAGTTACACGGGTGCACTGTATACAAGTGGTGATGCAATAGAGACATGAAACGTGTGCGAGAGGAAGAGAATCGTTGGCTGCAAAGTATCCCTGTAGCAACAGAACGGATAACGGCCGCGGGGTTCATATAATAGCAGATGAACTTGAAAACGAGGCAGAGGATCGCGTCAAGAGGTCTTTTCTCTGGTTATCCTCTCTCGCTAGGTTCAAGATGCGGTCTGCTACTCTCCTATACGCGTGTGGCCTCTTGGCTACTATAGCAACAGCCGAGTTCGACGGTAACCTGAACTACGCCAGTCCATCTCGCCGTCACGCTCGCCTTGGTATTGACATCCCATTGGTCAAGCGTCGGTCTATGAAGCGAGGAAATGTAGCCTATGATCCTTCACAGCTCAACTTCACCCACAGCGTGGCATCAGGAGATCCTTGGCCTGCGAGTGTCATCCTGTGGACGCGGATTGCTCCTTCAACCGAGTCTGACAAGAGCAACAAGGTCGTGAACGGCACTGCGGCATTGTATAGTCATGAGACTGAAAAGTACATCAAGGCTGATCCTCATCCTATCTGCCTCGAATGGAACGTCTATGACTCCGAGCCTACGTCTGGGAAGGGAAAGAAGGTAGCTGATGGTCGAGCTTATACAACGTCTGACATTGACTATACTGTCAAGGTGAGGTAGCTGTTTCACATGGAAAGAACATCGCAGCTAACTATTTCACAGGTTGAGGCTACTGGCTTAAAACCTCTCACCACCTACTATTACCAATTCGAAGTCTGTGGTTCAAGTACCAAGAGTCCTGTTGGCCGCACCAAGACAGCTCCCACGGCAGACGACGGTGTTTCTGATCTGAGCTTTGCAGTCTTTTCATGCAGCAACTACCGTAAGTGACCTAGAAACTCACAACCTCGGACTATAAGAACTGACTTCTCCCAGCCAACGGTTACTTTAACACATATGGAAACGCTGCTAGAAAGGATGAGCACGACTATGTCATCCACCTGGGAGACTACATCTACGAGTATGGAGCAGACGGCAAGAGAGCGTCATTGCCCTCTAACGAGATTTTTACACTCCACGACTACCGAACTCGTCACGGACAGGTAGGCTTCTTATTTCTCCAAACATCTCAGCAAGAGGATAGATACTAAGGCTATAATCAGTACCGCACCGACCCCGATTTGCAGCTTCTTTCTCAGAACTTTGCCTGGTTGCCCACCTGGGATGACCACGGTACGTGAAACCCAGCAAGATAAAGACCACAGCTAACTATGGTATAGAGTTTGCCAACAACGGTTACAGAGATGGGTTCTCAGGTCTTAATAACACCGAACAGTCCTTCCTCTATGACGGACCCAAGGTCAGCGTCGACACACGAAAAGTCAATGCTGTGCGAGCTTACTTTGAGTGGATGCCGATTCGGTATAATCATACAGATCTCAAACCTAAGAAATCACTGCTAACACTTACGCAGCCAAACCGACTTGGACGATGGCCTACGCGTCTGGCGATCTTTCCAGATGGGCAAGCTCCTCGATCTCATCATCCTCGACACAAGAAACTACGACCGCAGCATCACCACTCTCGATGGAAACGACGAATACATCGGTATGATCGCAGACGACCCCAGCCGGACTCTGATGGGAAGTCGTCAGGAGAACTGGTTCTACAGATCTCTCAGCAAGTCCAAGGAACGCGGTGCTGCTTGGCGAGTCATTGGTAACCAGGTCATCTTCTCGCGAATCAGTGAGGACTGGGGTAGTGGTGAGGTTCTGAATGGTGATAACTGGAACGTGAGTTGTGGTTCGAGCATCACATTGATTTCAATGCTTACTCTTGGAAGGGATATATTGCGAACCGAAACCGAACCCTCGAGCACTTGTACAACAATAACATTGGCAACAATCTCTTTCTTGCTGGCGATAGCCACCAGAACTGGGTACGTTTTCAACTGCAACCAGCCTCGAACTGCGATAGACTGACTGACTCTTCATAGGTATCCGATCTCGTCTGGTTAGGAACTGTGGACTATGACAATAAAACAGGTGCTGGGAGTATTGGCGTCGAGTTTGCTGGAACTGCTGTCAGCTCCAACGGCGTCAACGGTCCTATTGAGCCTGCAGCTGGAAAGGCTGCTCGTGCTAGAGTCCAGCACAATCCTGAGCTGCAGTGGCAAGAGGGCTACTACCGAGGCTATTTCATCCTCGACGTCAACTCCAAGAAGGCATCCGCTCGTTTCTACGGTAAGTCTAGCTGGCTCGAACTCAACTTGAAGTGCAACGAATTCTTACCAACGACCCAAGGCTCTCCGTCGGTTGCTTCTCGCAACTCTTGGGATCTTCCCCTGGCCAACTTCACTGTCGTCTCGGGCGAGAACCATCTGCAAAGGCCCGTTGCTGGTGGACGTGCCGAGTCTGGCGCGCTTCGCTATGGAGAGGTCACTCATACGAACCTCACTCTTGATACTGAGACTGGCAAGTGGAAGCATGTTGGCTTTGATACCATGTATATTCCGCACGATGATTAAAGAAACCATACCTACAGTGCATGGTTTTTGGTAAGAAATAGACAAAAGACGAACCCGAAGCGAATCATCTATGGAGACTAAAAACAGATGGAAGTTTTTTCAAAAAACAAGCCTAGAAATAAAGAAAGGAATTGGGATACCAAATCCATTTTTTCTCTTCCTTTTTCACGTCTAGCCTTCAAAGTCCTCGGGCTCGCCCTCGTAGTCCTCGACCTCGTCGTCCGCATCAGCATCCTGGTACTGCTGGTACTCGGAAACCAGGTCGTGCAAGTTAGACTGAGCCTCAGTGAACTCCATCTCGTCCATGCCCTCGCTGGTGTACCAATGCAAGAAAGCCTTGCGACGGAACATGGCCGAGAACTGGTCGTCGACTCGCTTGAAGATCTCCTGGACGGCGGTGGAGTTGCCGACGAATGTAGCGGCCATGTCGAGACCCCTTGGCGGCACGGAGCAGACCGAGGTCTGGACGTTGTTGGGGATCCAGTCGACAAAGTACTCGGAGTTCTTGGTCTGAACCTTGAGCATCTGGTCCTCGATTTCCTTTGTTGACAGACGGCCACGGCTGATGTTGGGTTAGAATAAGCTCATTCTAGAGATGTCTGATTTTCAAACTTACAAGATAGCGGAACAGGCGAGGTATCGGCCGTTGCGGAAATCAGACGCAGCCATGATGTTCTTGGGGTCGAAAATCTGCTGCGCAAGGCTGGGGACGGTGAGGTGCTGGAAGGTTCTCATATCCCGACCGGTCAGAGGCGCAAAACCAACCATGAAGAAGTGTAGTCGGGGGAAGGGAATCATATTGACGGCCAACTTGCGAAGATCCGAGTTGAGCTGACCAGGGAAACGGAAACACGTCGTCACTCCGGCCATGACAGTCGAGATCAGGTAGTTGAGATCGGCATAGGCAGGGTTAGCGACCTTGAGGACCTTCTCGTAGATATCGTAGAGAGCCTCGTTGTCAATGCAGAAGGTCTCGTCGGAGTTTTCGACGAGCTGGTTCAGAGACAAAGTAGCGTTGTAGGGTTCGACAACGGTATCAGAAACCTTGGGGGAGGGCATAACGGAAAAGGTGGCCATCATGCGGTCAGGGAATTCCTCTCGGATCTTGGACAGCAAAAGCGTACCCATTCCGGAGCCGGTACCACCTCCGAGGGAGTGGGTGAGCTGGAAGCCCTGCAGATGGTCGCAGTTCTCCGTCTCTCTTCGCACCACGTCGATGGCCTCCTCGACAAGCTCGGCACCTTCGGTGTAGTGACCCTTGGCCCAGTTGTTTCCGGCACTGGCTTCGCCGGCGACAAAGTTGTCGGGGCGGAACAGTTGACCGAGGGGTCCGGCGCGGATGCTATCCTGCGGGCCGGGCTCCAGGTCGACGAGAACTGCACGGGGGACATACTTGTCTTTTGAGGCCTGGAAAAAGGTCAGTGGGCATAAAGAAAATGGCAGTCAGTTGAATTTACTTCAGCAAAGTAGACATTGATGCGCTCTCGCTGTTCGTCGGAAGTTCCGTGGTATCTTTGTGGTTTTAGCCATGAAGCACAGAATAGTCGGTGAAGATCTTTACTCACACACCGGTACCGTCAACACCGTGTTCTCCAGAGACGGTATTCCTGAAAAAGTGTTAGAATTCACGTCAATCTCATTGCACGAGCAGGTGAAAAGTACCAGAAGCTGGAACCGACTTGGTTGCCCTAGAATTGCGGTCAAGTCAACAGGTGTATCTTGAGGCTCAAGCCAGATATGCCTCAAGCAGTTTAGTGATGATGCTTACACATTGGCCGACTTGAACGTGCACCTATGGCGGCAAGGTTAGCTTGGTAGCAAAAATAGTCCTAGAATAGTCAAACTCACAATCTCGCGCATCTTGTCACTTGTTTCGAACGTTGGCTGATGCGTGGGTTTGGGTGTGAAGAGGAATGGGGGGATGCCTTGTTGCCGTGCCGTACCTTGAGGCGGTGCTGCGCTTAAATTGCGGCCTAAAAGGGGGTGCCTAAAATAAGGGGATTTCAGGTGCCTTGTGAAAAAGCGGTAGCCTGGTGGCCTGATTTTGTACCTCGCCTGCCAATTTTTTTTTCCTTCTTTTTTCTTTAATTTGTCGGATAACTGAATATTCACCCGTTGCCGTGGCTCCTAGGTGATACAGCAGCCTAGCCTAGGCGTAATAAATATAGTGGATAGCACACCCCTTTATCGGAGTCAGTTTGGACTTGGTAATGATGGCTGCTTATGTTGACTTTTCTATTTAACTAAAACTCATAGAGAGCAATTCCAATGAGACAAATGTCACTAAACGTACCCGTATCTGTTAGCAATTCGGTGTATCTGATAGTTAACGTTTGTGCTTATTTCGCTTCTCCTTTTCTGGTGGCAAACCAACACCTTAGCGTCATCAACACCACAAAATATGCATGCATGGGTCGCACAAAAATATGGAACTGACCACAAAAATAAACAACTTACGAACAACTTGTTATTTTTGTTTAGCAAACATACTTGATGTCAAATATACAAAAGCTCTGAGCGTTACGACTGCACTTTTACTAAAACGTCAAGTGCGGAATGTGACGCAGTGGAATTACTTTCATATATCAGATCCCTTCCTGGCTTGCTCCGCCACATAATATAAATTATACGCATCCTGTAGGTCGCAATAACATCTAATTTACTAATCTACTTGTCCCCACCCTTCAATTGGCATATTAATATCCGACCAACCCGAGCGTCTGCTGACCTAAAACTATAATGATGCTGTGAACTGTCCTCATCGTCAAAATATGATTGAAGCAGTTGGGGCTCTCACTTAGCCCGACAATGACTTCTTACGGGTAATAGACGTGATTCCTTGGTTATCTTTAAAGAAAAGGAGTGAGACGGCGTTTCAACAAGCCAGCCTCAACATATATGCATGGCATGCAGCTGGTCTCTCAGGAGCATGTTGCTTTGACAATGGGAGAAAGCGCAGGTTTTCGCGTCTTGATTGTTACTTCTTGGATGTTCTTAAAACTTCCCATCGTAGTACAATGCATCAATCTGCCTAGGTTTAGTGTGTGACTCGTATTATGTGCCTGCTTCGGCGAAGATATGTACTTCGAGGGTAACTGGAACAGTAACTGGAGAATTATGCTTAGTTCTGAATCCGATTCAAGTTTTTTTGGGCAATACCTACCTCTGTCAGTGAGTGTCTGAATCTCTGTGCATCCATGTAATAGACTTTGATATTGTGTTATCTGGCATATTGTGTTGAAGAAAACAGCTGTGTTATTCCTACTGGGCTGCCCTGATCTCGACTTATAGGGTATATTACATTGAAGTAATAGACTTTAAAATAGTATCTTACTCAAATACATTAACGCCACACCGCTAACTAAATAAGGAGTCCTTGTATATAGATGGAAATACGGTTTATAGGCAACTCGGTCGATTCATCATTTACTGTCATCTTGTAAGTCTATCTAACAACCTGTCTGGTTCCAGTCAGCTAACTATATCTTATAAGAACCAAGCAAAGGCCCCATTACAAACCCACTCGTCACCTTACGTGAATTACATCAAATACGTGCTGGTTAGTATTTGTATGAAAGTCTTGGAGATATAGTGAATTATCTCATGAGCTGTTACCACGCTCACTTACTTTCATTATAAATTGTGCCCCAATAGTTTGAAACCGTTTGTTGAGTGAAACAATCAACAATCTCCTCTTCCAGCCTCCTATCTTATAGACTATTCCTTCTATTTAACCAACAGCTGATATTGGGTATCGTTCTCATAGATCTCTACAGAGTTCATGTCTAACCAAGCTTCCGGGGCATCCATAATAGTTACTTGGCTATTTCGTCTCGTATTCATTATCAACAAACTCATCCCGCGTTTATGGTATGAGCAGACTGATGCTATATTCTCATATGAGTGACCTGGGACCCGGGTATCGTTCTGCGCTATGAGTGTGGCCCCAAATGCAGCCAGCCTCTGAAAGTCTCCTCGGCCGATATGCAAGAGATATATGTGATGCAGCTTTTACGCATTTCTTTAACTCACTGAGATATTTCTTCAACGGAGTGTTGCCCGATCCTGGTAGTTTAATCGGCAAACGGCGGTCAGTCAACTTTTCTCCGCCTCAAGTACGGTACAAGTAAGCAAGCGGCATTTATGAACGGCAACACCCAGTAATAGATGGACCCTTGAGCTCTCGTCGATCAGTGCCAAGCCGAGTCAAGATTGGGGAATAGATAACAATTCAGGCTGTCCTCGCAAAACTACTCACAACAGGGATCTACCAGTTGGTGGGTCGGTGCTACCAGATGTCAACTGGGGATGCGGGGGTTGGGGAACGTCAATGGTGAATTGTGTGTGTATATGTGTGAATTCTCATTCCTTGTCAAGTGATACTTGTATGTTGCCTCATTAGGCATATAAAAATGTTAACCTTCCAAAACACGACTCGTTACACGCCCAATCACATACTCACTAGCTCAGAATTTTAATCCGGGAATGGCTTCAACCACAGTTAACTCTAAATATTCGCTTAAATCACATCCTACTCAGTTAGGAAGGTAGTTATAGCTCGTGGGCGGGGAGGTGGGAGGTGGAGTCTCGGGCAACACTTCTAGTTCCTAGACTCCGCGTAACTGATAGATAGAGACCAGAACTACCGAGGAACCGGCGACGTCCCTGCAATATGATCAGCGATATCGTTAACACAAAGAGTGGCATTGCAGATCTCGGATTACGAGTGACCATGTATAAGTTGAACCAGCCGTCATGTCTGCAAGTGCTCAGTCAGATGCCCATCCTCTTCTCACTCTGAGTAGACTCACTGTACCCTTGGGACTAGTCTGTAAGTCTGGCAAGCTCTATAATCGCCATGGTTTACCTAGGTCACGCCAGAGGCATCACAGCCTTCACCCTGGGTCTCGCCCTGCTCGCCTCCCCAGTAACCTCGCAGCAATCCAGCCTTGAGCCCCGCCAGAAGAAGAACGCAACAAGCCCATATGTCGACGCCGTCTCTGACTACGTCGACTCCATCGACAAGGACCTCTGGTCTATCAACAAGGGCATCCATGAGAACCCCGAGCTAGGCTTCAAAGAGTTCAAGGCGCACAAGCTTCTCACGTCTTTCATGAAGAAGCAGAAGGGATGGAAGGTCACAGACACAGTTGGCGGCATCGAAACAGCCTTCATGGCCGTCTATGAGGGCTCAGGCGATGGTCCCGTGGTGAGCTTCAACGCAGAGTACGACGCTCTTGAGAACCTCGGCCACGCCTGCGGTCACAATCTGATCGCTACAGCGTCCGTCAGCGGCGCTCTGGCAACTGCCGAGATCATGCGCAAGGAGAAACTCGCCGGCAAAGTAATTCTCTTTGGCACGCCGGCTGAGGAGTCCTTTGGTGGAAAGATCGACATGCTGAACGCCGGTGTCTTTGAGGATGCCAAGATCGACATATCGCTCATCTCACATCCTACCGTCGGTGGCCACACGCCGTACATGGTCACTCAGTCTACTTCTCGTTTCGACGTTGAGTACAAGGGCCGTCCAGCGCATGCTGCCGCCGGGCCTTGGGACGGCATCAACGCCCAAGACGCTCTGCTCCTCGCAAACAACGCGATTGCTTTCCTTCGTCAGCAAATGAAGCCAACAGACCGAATCCACTCAATCGTAAAGTCGGCAGGAGAGCGCATGAACGTCATCCCCGAGACGGCATATGGAATCTTCCAGATCCGCTCTGCCAACGAGGATGATCTGGACGAGCTCACTGATCGCTTCTACAACTGCTTCAAGGCTGGTGCTATCGGCACAGGAGCAAAGCTGAACTTTACCACGCGTCCCAACAGCTACGCCAACATGAACAACAACGACGGCCTCGCTGGGTCTTACACTAGATGGTTAGAAGCCCTGGGCGGCGAGGTCCCCGATGCAAAGGTCGACAAGATGAAAGACCCCTCGGGCTCCACTGATCAGGGCAATATCAGCCACGATTTCCCTTCCATCTCTGCCTTGTTCGGCATCACATATGAGAACGGAACTGCGCCTTCAGGTGGTCCACACACACCGCCCTTCCAAGTGGCAGCAGGCAGCAAGCCCGCGTTCAAACAGGCTCTCCTGGTTGGCAAGAGTCTCGCCGGTGTCGCGGTGGATGTGCTAACGGTTGATGGACTATTGGATGAGATAAAGGCTGAATTTAAGAAGAGCAAGTCATCCAAGCGGCGGAGATAAAGCTGGTCGACGCAGGATGTACATGGGCAGCCGGTGTGATATCCCCATTAGCAGCGATATTGCTGGGCAGCAATCTATATACGTATAGTACAAATCGCATCAGGAATAAATTTCAGTAACTTTTCACTTTCTCGTGGGATTTATACAATTATCTCTATCTAACCTCTATCTAAACCGTCAACATCACTCGTAACCACGTATCTCATCAGCGTCATGCCTCACTTTATATGCCAGGAAGTCCAACAACCTGCCTAACAGCAGGCACGAAGCGAGGCACAATATATACAGCGTAAAAGGCCGTAACAGCGGTCATGAGTCCAGTAAACTAAGATGTGTTAGTATTGTCTTTAACAAGACCAGTCAAGAGACTCACCTTCTCGAACCAGGTGTGAAAGTAAATGGCCGTCATCAGCAGCATCCAAAGACTCAAACCCATAACACCTACGGCAAACTTGCCGCCCAAGCCCAGAGCAGGCTCATCCTCGCCCTCGCCGACGGACGTATCAGCCTCGACGTTGGCGCTCTTAAGTGCTCCGTCGTTCATGACGACACATCGCTCTTCATTCCGCTTGCCGGACCATCTCAAGACAGCCCAGCCAACCTCTTGCATGAGAAATGCTGTACCGAGAGTAAGAAGGAAGACATGACCGGATATATCATGGCCTCCCTTCCATTTCCCACCAGCAGCTTTGCAGGCTACAGCTGTGACCTTGTCTCCAACGCTCGTATCGCCGAATTCGATCTCCCTTCTAGCGAGCTCGCATCGACCACCCGTCCATCGGAAACCGTGGTCGATCAGAGCGGGTCCAAAACACCACTGCGTGACAAGGAACCAGATACTGGTAACAATAGCCCATCGCAAGCATGCACGGACACGGCGGCCCGCGACAGCAGTGCTGGGGTGGCTGAAGTTAAAGACGAAGAAAGCGATGGTGATCCATGCCCAGCCCCTCTTGACGAAGAGGACATTGAAGATATTGGACTTGCGCGCAAAGTAACTCGGAGAAACGCTGGGATCTTGGTGGTGCGACTGCGTGATGGGATCGTAAGGAGCGGCGCGTGTCTGGGGCGAGATGATAGAAAAGATGGTGCCAAAGATGAGAAAGGCGGGAAACAAGACAAGACAAGCTCTCTCAAGAGGCGTCGGGAGGAAGGGCGAGGTGCGTCGTGTCGTAGTCGTAGTCGAGCTTCTCGCAGAAGTGTCCATAACTGTATCGTTTTCCTCAGCCGCTTTGGCGGCGCGACGTGTCGTGACCATTATAAACCAAGCGCAGAGTAAAGCAAGTGAAGATGATAAAGACCGCTACAGCATCAGCAGAGGTCAATGGCTAGTCAAGAGGGTCATGTGCTAGAGAAAAAGAGGTTGAGCCAAAGTGGCCTTGCTCGTGTTTTGACGATGAACGAACTGGCTTGTGGCAATGACGTCTACGTAGCGAGCTAGTGCCAAGAGAGTGAAAATTCGGTGTCGGGGAAAGGAAGCTCCGGTTTCTGGGGCTTTTGGACGTCGCAAAATGAGGGGCACATTTTGACAACCTCAGACTTCAAAAATTCGACCCGACGACATGCTATAGCCAACACGACGAAATGACACGGCGAAGAGCCTTCATTTCGTTCCATAATCGAGTGATTATGGATTCTCATTTTCCTCTCCATGAGCCTAGGCTCCTCATGAAGCGCCTGGTCCGAACAACCTGAGTTGCTTCGCCTGCACCTCTGCTGCCGCCGACCTGCTGCCCTCATGCAACTACGCAGCCAAACACTCTCGCCTGCTGCCGACTCCGCGTTCTCCTGGAGGCTCCGATTTCGAATCCCGTCGCTCCCTTTTTTTGCCATTCGAGTCAAAGACACCCGCCTACCCTTATATACCAAAATTACTGTCTTTACCCCCGGAGAGGAGTGGTGTAGTGGGATACCGTCATTACCTATGAACCTAAAAACTCTTCAATCCGCACCTAAAATCTCTTTCAACCCACTGCCTGCTCTTCTTTTTTGGTCTTTTTTTTTTTCCGCCCTTTGACTGAGACAGGAATCGAGAAACATTCATCAACCATTCTTTCTCCCATTTACCGACTTATTCGATACTGCCACACCACGACACTCGATTCTCGACCATGTCATTCCCTCGTTCGAACACCTTCCGACATCACATCTTCCGTGCGACCGCCGATTCCGAGTGCGATGGGATCACCCCTCGCTACCCCTTATATGTTAAAATAAGCACACCTACCTTTGAAGGGGAGTGGTGTAGTGGGATACCGTCACAAACCTATGAACCTAAAAACTCTTCAATCCGCACCTAAAACATCTCTCAACCCACTACCTACTCTTCTTTTTTGTCGTTATCGACATCCTTTTTCTCGTCACTTTTTTCAATTCCAGCACGGGATCAAAACGCGCCTTTATTTCGAGAACATCCGCCGATCATTCTTTTTACTACTCGTCGCATTCGGTCCCCCAACTCACGACCGCGATTCACGAATGTCTCATTAGTTTGTCTAGACACTATCCCGACGTCGCTGCTCTACGTATCCCAAAAAGATCACTGGATTCGAACCCCAAACCATGTCGCGCCAGGGAACACCTTATATGTCAAAATAAGTATCACTGTCTTTGAAGAGGAGTGGTGTAGTGGGATAACGCTACAACCTATGAACCTAAAAACTCTTCAATCCGCTCCTAAAACTTCTCTCAACCCACTACCCGCTCTTCTTTTTTGTCGCTTTTTTCCCTTCCTTTTAAACAAACCAGAATCATCGCTCGCCTTCGCTTTGTCGCCGACAATTCTTTTTACCACTCGCCGACATATTCGACACCACGAGTCCACGACGTTACGAATTCACGGTTCACGAACACATCATTCTTTGTCCAGGTACTTGCTCGACATCACTTCTTGCATACCCTGAGCAGACGACCGGATTCGAACCCACGACACGACGACACCCCTTGCTACCCCTTATATGGCGAAATAAGCATATCTACCCCCAACGACGGGTGGTCTAGTGGGAATCCGTACACCTATGAACCTAAGAACTCTTCAAACCGCACCTAAAATCTCTTTCACCCCACTGGCCACTCATTTTTGCCGGATGTCGCGAGTTCGAAACCACTCACTGCCACTCTTTTTACCAAAGACTGGACCCAGCATACCCTTATATATCGAAATAAGCATATCTACCCCCAACGACGAGTGGTGTAGTGGAAAACCGAACACCTATGAACCTAAAAACTCTTCAAACCGCACCTAAAACCTCTTTCACCCCACTACCCGCCGTCATCTTTTTGCTCGGGGCCCGAGTTCGAAAACATAGGGCGCCATTCTTTTTTGCCAGAGGCTGCAGTCGGCAAGACCTTATGAGCCCAAATTATACGCATGTCTTTTAACGAAGAGTGGTGCAGTGGGATCCAAATACCTATAAACCTAAAATCACTTAAATCCGCACCTAAGAGTACCAAATCTCCCTACTGCGCGCTCTTCGTTTTTTGCCGTCGCCAAGTTCGAGTCTGAACTTGATCGAGTCTTTCTTTTTTTCTTTTTCTCTTTTGATGTTGGAACATGATACCCCTTTTACACGCGATACATCTATTTGCTTTACTTTGACTGATATACAGGTCTTGAATTTCGCGGTCATCGCTTGATGCGACAGCTTGGATTTGGTGATGGTGAGATGGGTGATCGGTCTGGTTGGGTGCTGTTGGTGGTTTGTGAGCGACAGGACCACAAGGCCCGGTGCAGACATGACATGACATGACAGGCAAAGGTATAAATGGTAGAATAAGTGTTTACCTCCCAACCCAGAGTGGTGTAGTGGTTTACTCCGTTGAACCTATAAACCTATAAACCTACAATCTAAAATCCGCTCCTAAAAACTCTCTCCTACCACTGCATCCTCTGGCTAATTTTTTGTAGTTCCCGGTTCGAGAACATCTAGTGCTTCATTTTTGCTATTTCTTATGTTGCGTCGTAGTTGCTAGATTCACAGCAGTGCCATATGTAGTGTTTATTGTTTGTCCATCCTTGATGTGAGAACTCGCCTGTAGTCCAGCTCAAGACCTTGAATGCATCAGCAAAGCCACTCACTCTATGTTCAGGCAGCAACATGCGCCTAGTTATACCAGATCTGAAAAGACATCCCCAGCGAAGCAGCTATCTAAAGTAGTTGACCACTTGCTTTGACATCGCTGTCTAAACTTCCATCTTGCTCTAGGGTAACTTACATTTGCAGCGCCAAGAATCCATGATCTCCCTCGGCGTGACTCAACAACTCCACCCCCGCGAACGACCCCTGTCCCGCCAAGATCAACCAACTGAGCAAAAGACAAAGATACGGTGGTTATATACCGAAATGAAATGAGTAACTGTCAGCGAAGTAGCTTCAGCAACTGTGTAACCACTCTACCACAACGGTATCGCCCTCGGGCTGTTTCATAAGTCGTCTCGGCGGCTAACCTTCGCTTTTTGACGTGCAGAGGTCTCAAGTTCGAGAGTTGGTGATATGGGAGTGGCTGCTAATATCACCCCTCTCTCTCTTTTTTTCACTGGCTTACTTGAGATTTCACATATTGTCTTGTAAGGTCAAAGTCGTTATAATAGCAATAGCTCCTAGATTCAAGCTCATGTTGCGACTTGAGCTGCACACAAGCCACAGTCAAGGCGCCAACATCAGCAACAGCTTGAGCCACTAAGCACAGAACAGCCATTCCACGCTCAGCCCCCTGCGGTTATATACCAAACAAACCAGCACCTCTTTCAGCGAAGTAGCTAAATTTAAGACACTTGTCCAGATGGTATTACCTTCGGGTTTACCTATCTAGAATCCGCTCCTTCGGGGGCAGCCTTCGCTTTTTGGCATGTTCGTTCGAATGCCGTCTCTTTTTGCAAAACACGCACTTGACATGTTATTCACTCTTTTTTTACAGTTCTCTCTTTCTCTTTTGCTATTTTCCCAGATGATTTAGCTACTAAACCAGCTGTTTTTATTGTCTGCCTTGTTTCTTGCTACGCAGCCTGGATCAATATCAAGGGCCACCTTCTTCCTCAGGCACTGCAGGCAGCAAACACACGCAGCGCCACCAACCTTGTCAAATGACCGCGTACACCCTTTATCAGTCAAAATAATTGTTCCCTCTTCCAGCGAAGTAGCTGAAACCAAGAACTCTACAATAGTAACGTAATTGCTTCACCTTCTCCTCCTCTCGGGATTAGGATGTTCATCTTCGCTTTTTGCCGGGCGTCGCTGTTCGAGTCCAGTCTGCATAATTTTCTTTTGGTTGATTTTACCTTCAAATTATTGGTAATTTGATCTTTTTGATCATGGTTCACTTTTTCTTGTCAATGTAAGCCCAGTCTGGGTTTAGCCATTTCTCTTTTTTGCTTCTCTGGAATACGGTCGCTGCCTACTTCACCACATGAAGCCATTCCCAATCACCTCACCACATAATCATCTCACATTAGACATTCAGACACAGTAGTAGCACAGCATTTCATTCATCAGCTACTCTAACTACTAGCATAGCTTAAGCGACATCTAAACTGAGCGTTTTTTATCGCAGAGATATCCGAAACTCCAGTTCCATCTTAGAACAAAAAAAAAAAAACGCAAAGAAGATACAAGGTAAAACAAACCAAAACCGTGTTCGCGACACGTGGTAAGGACAAAAAAAATAAGCAAAGAGCAATCGTTGCCCGGGTATATCATATATACGTCTAGTTCACGACGCAAGAGCCGTGTAGGCAGGCGGCGCGGGCGCGGGTGCAGCGTCGTCTCCGTCATCCTACGCGGAGTAGAGCGCGATGGCGGCGCAGAAGTTGTTGCGGTTGTCCTTGTCGAGGACGGCCGGCTTGTTGTCGACGGTGACCATGCTGACGCTGGCCTTGGTGCTGATGCCGTAGAGGTGCACCTCTGAGCTCTCGAGGCTGATGATGTGGTCCTGGCAGTTGTTCTGGCCGACACACACCTGCTCGTAGTTGTCAAAGAAGCTGTAGAGGCCTCCTCCGTAGACGAAGACGTCCTTGGAGTTGACAGCGCGAAGACCCCAGGTGCGCGCGCATCGCTTGGAGCCGTCGGTGCACTCGGCAGTGAACTCGGGGTCAAAGTAGTTGGCGTTGACCTTGAAGGGGACGGTCGCGTCGGGGTTACCCTGCATGTAGGCCGTCTCGGTCTGGATGTGCGACATGTAGACGTTGGCAGCGTCTTGGATGTGGTAGTTGTAGAGCTGGTTGTGCTCAGAGGCGGTACCCCACAGCCAAGCGCCCTTTGTGCTCTCGATCAGGACTCCGCGGCCGTTGTAGATGTTGATCTGCGAGTGATCGGCGAGATCAAGCTCGTGGTCAGCGACCCAGTACCAGTTGTTCTCAATGTAGACGCTGGCCTCCTTGGTGATGTGGAAGAGCATGAAGGCAGCCACGCACTTGGGGTCAGGGTTGGTCGTGACCTTGGGAGTCTTCTTGCAAGTGTCAGACTGGAGCTGGGTGCCGGCAGAGCCACCGATGCGGAAGTGGACGTCCCAGAGACCAGCAGCGCCAGGGGTCTCTCCAGCGACGTTGAACTCCATCAGGATGGCACCGGGCTGAGGGCCAAGGGTTTCGAAGATGAGGTCCTGAATCTCGACGTTGCCGACATCGCCGGGCTGGCCAACCTGCCAGACAGGCTTGGGGTTGGCCTGGTCCTTGAAGTTCAAGTCGCCGCCAGCCATGATGAGGGCCCAGACCTCGCCGACAATCTTGATGTTCTTGGGGACCTTGACGGTGTCGGTGATGACGTAGGCGCCGTGGTCAAAGTAAACAATCTCGTGTTCCTGGCATCCGTCGAAGGCAGCTTGGATAGCGGCAGTGTCATCGGTCTTACCGTCACCCTTGGCACCCTTGGCCTTGACCGAGACAAAGTTAGAGGCGGGGACGTTGTTGTACTGGGGCTTGCTGCGGGTGACGACGTTTCCGTTGCTGTCGAGAAGAGCTGCAGGCTTCTGGATGGGAGACTGTTCACTCTGGACAGCCTTGCCGTCACCACCGATGTAAGTGCGGCCCTGGACCCAAGAGCTGATCTGCGTGTTGCCAGGCAGGATGGTGGCACTGGTCTCACCGTTCTTGACAGCGACGGGGACACTGGACATGTCGACGTTGTCAATGATCAGAGTGCCGTTGGTGTCGGGCTGGGCGGTGTCGTAGTTGGTCAAAACACCGACCTCGGTGTTGGCGATCTTGCTGTCGGTCAAGATGATGGAGCCGACGGTCTGGGTATTTCCACCAGAGCTCATGTCAATACCGACCTTGGAACCAGAGATGTCAAGACCGTTGAGAGTCCAGAGCCAGTTCCAGTTCATGTAGATGGCAGTGTTGCAGTTGCGGAAGGTCATGTTGCGAGAAGTGAACTGCTGGCTACCGAGGAAACCACCATACTTGCCACCGATGAAGACGAGGTCGGTCATGAAGCCGCCAGAGCCGTTGTCAATGAAGATGCCCTGCTGCTTGTTGTCCTCGCTAGGGTCCTCGATCATCTGGAAGACGATGTTCTGCAGCGAGGTGGCCTGAGCAACCTGCCAGTGGATGCCAGTGCCGGCGCTCTTGGGCATGCCAGTGAGGTCAATCTTGAAGTTGCGGACCTGGCGGAAGAAGTTGTTCTGGTTGGTGTGCCAGTTGGAGCCGTCAGAGTTGTAGGGGTCGGCGTCGATGACAGCTATGCCTTCAAAGTGGGCAGCGGCCTTGAGGACGGGGAGGTCCTGGACATCGCCGATCATGTGGGTGTAGTAGTAGGGCTGAAGGGGCTTGGAGACGAGATAGGTACCAGGTGGGAAGTAGACGAGAGCGGGGGTGACAGTGGTAGAGTCACAGCCCTTGCCACAGCGGTTTCCGTCAGAGAAGGCAGCGTTGATGGCCTCGGTGTCATCAGTGCTGCCATCGCCCTTGGCGCCATAGTCCTTGACGTTGCGGAAGATCTTGTAGTCGGCAGAGCCACCATAGGGGACAACACCCTGGCGCTTGATCTTAGCGAGCCACCAAGTGCTGGTATCAGCCACAGCCGCATGAGCAGAAGGGGTAGGAGTAGTGGCTGCGGGAGCGGTAGACGAGATAGTCATGTTGTGAGGGATCAGCGCTGGGACAGCATGAGGAGCAGCCGCAGCCTGGAGAGAGAAGAGGCGCAGGGCCAAGAGGGAGGCGGTGACGACAGTCGAGAGCCCCATGATGACGATGAAGAACCAGCTAAACCGTCTGTCTTTGGGAGTCGAGATGTAGTCTCGTTTTAAAGGGAGAGGCGTTGGTGTTCCAACCGAAGGCTGCGCGAGGCGAGTCGAGTTAGCTGTGTGCTTTCGCGTTTCTTTGTTGATGTTTGAAGATGCGTGAGAAGGAAATAAGGAAGATGTTGGGGATGTAGAGTAAGAAGATTTGTATCAAGCTCCGAGTGAAGCCGTCAACGGTTCAGAGGGGGTGTGAGGTGTGAGGATCAATGTAGTGAACAATGGTCCGCACAATGAAGGAAGATGATGAATGGGGAAGAGAGTGAATGAATCAAAAAGTAAACAAAGAACAATAGCAGCGGGTTAATATGAATGAGCGCGTTGATTGACGTGAGTGCAAGATGAGGTGCCAGCTGGCAACTGGCCGTCAACAGTGTAAGTGGTGTTTTTCCTTCTTCGGCGGTGGCACTGATGAGGCGCCAACGCGTACTCTTCACAGCCGAGACCACTCGGTCTATGATATTAAAAGCCTCTTAATGATGCACTTGCTCCATGGCACTTGGGATGAAAGAATCGGCGGTTTTTGGTCCCATGTTTCCTGTTTCCGGCTGCATAGTTAATCACGACTTACCACGAAACAGGTCCAAGCGCGAACCTGAACCAGAACCAGTTGAAGTATAAAAGATATGATAAGGAAAGACGAGTAGTTGGTGTAAGCCTTTTAAGAAGGCAAAAAGATTGTTTCAATAAAACAAAAGAGAGTGGTGGGGGTCAAAAAAGAAACGAATATGCAAAAGGAGAGAGACACGCGAGCGCGTGTTCACACGATAAAGACTGTCGTGAGAAAAGGTGGTGGTGGTAACAGGTTGAGAAAGGTTGGCGGATGGGACAGCAAGAGAGCAACGGTCTTATATGTGACCTGCACTAATGATGCTTCTGGCCTTCAAACTTAACTGACCTTGACATTGACATGGACATGGGCATGGGCAGGGATCTCATCGTAGTAGGAACCTTCAACGGATGGCACCCACCGTCTCGACGCAGACGCAGACGCAGAGCCAGCCATTGAGGTGGAACTAGGTAACTATAATGAGATGAGCCCGGAGCAGGGGGCTAGCGATAGCAAGGGCGAGGCCGAGTTGAGGGGATCGTCATTGGCTGTGTGTTTGTGGGCGCCACGGACTGTTTCAAAGACGGCCGATATGCGAGGCCAAAGCGGACGGGAGAAGACACGCGGTATATTTTAAGGAGTATATAGTAACGAGGGGACGTTGACGAATAAAGATGGTATAGATTTATGATGTAGAAGCAACAATTAAAAGAATGGCGATGACGCTGCTAGAAGGCAGACATGATGGTGAAGGAGAGGAAAAGGAGAAGCGTACGTCTACGGCTGCCAGCCCAATACCTGACTGACAGCCGAGAACGAGGCTAGCGCTGAATAGGTACCTAGCAATATGTTTCAGTGGACGACCCTGGACAAGCCAGCGGGTGGCTCACGGCTCCCGTGATAGATATCAAGTCGACAATCACGAGTCTCCAGCACGCGTCTACAATTAAACCTCAACTCACAATATCCGTTGTCCCCGGAAACCGGCCAAACACGCTCTGCTCAGTAGACTACGCCCGGGTGAGACGGGTGCCTTGCAGCGGGAACAGTGCAGTGCAGCCTTTCATAGCAACAGCAGGCTTAGGTTTCGGTCTAATGCAACTTTCAAAGTTTCCCATTTCATATACTTTGCGCCTTCATTCCTCCACCAACATACAGATTACAGGGCCCCATTCATAAATCGTCATGGACCCTCCAAAACACGCGCGCGACTATCAAGGCCCCCGCCCTACAAGCGCTCGACCTGAGTTGAGTTTTGCTCCGTAGTAGCATCGGCGCGCGCTGACGTCGTTCTGTAATGAAGCCATCTCCAGAAGTAATCAGACTGAAATTGACAGCAAAAGTTAATCAGGAACTGTCGGCCCAGGTGTTCGAGTCATTTGTTTCTAGACACCAAACCAACAAGCAACAGGCTTGAAGCATTGTCGGTCTGATTCTAGAATGACTACGACTTTGTCCATTATAATCTGCAAACCTGAAGCCATCATAGCCAACGGTATTCCCTCTAGTCCCTTGTTTCAAAACACTCTCCACAAATATCACAGGCCACTCGCCCTTGATCCTCAGCACAGCTCAGCCAAATGCACTTGGCGCGTATTGCCATATATCCTATTGATTCTGATGCATGTTTAAAATAGAGTCGTATCACCGAGGTTGATAGCCCATTACTTGCATATGGCGCGGCACAGCACCCATGGCCTGCTCTGCCTATAATACTTGGCCTTGATAATATCCGTTATTGAAACAAGACCTATAGATCAGGTGGACATGGATAATTCAGGGTGGTCATTTATGCACTGACCGTTTCTGATCGTCCCAAGCATCGTCTCTTCACATGATCTTCCTCTACCCGTCACACGCTTCCCGTTTCACTCAAACATCCCTCATCTCATCCCGCAATCCTATATTGATGCGCACCTGTTTCACCTTGACCACCTACTCGGCAGTGAAACGTTGCACACAAAAGCAGCGGATCGGAGATAATGCACAATGTCAATGTACTCATTCAATCATTTGTACTCCATACAGGTCTATATGATCCAAATCGCTAACGAACGCTAATAGTGGCCAAGGATCCATCCCTTTGCGGGCGACACATGGCCCAGATCCCAAATGTGCTCCGTGAGGCTGCACTCATGCACCACGTTTCCAACATGCCACTAATGCTGTCCAGACATCTTGAAAACAGTCTAATCGAGACCCCCATATCATAAATCGTAACAGCCAGCTGCCAGTGAGTTGACCTGGCCCTATTAATAACCGTGCCCTTATTATTCCTCTTCGAATCCAAGCTTAGATGTAGTTTGCATTCACTTCGAACGCTCTGTCGCTCTCCAGATTCTCAATACCGACAACGTCCGCACCGAAATCCATAATCAAGATCTTGGGATCCTGTCCAGTGCTGACGATGCGACGGTAGTCACTCTTGGCGCTCAGCACCCAGCTTGCGTGCCACTTGGGGAAGTCAAGCAGCTGATGACCAGTCTCCATGTCCCACACCTTGATGTCGGTATCGTAGCTTCCACTGACCAGTCGCCCGCTCACACTATCTATGTGGAGGCTGCGAACCAGGTTCTCGTGAGCCCGCATCTCCCGCAGACACTCGCCCGTGTTGGCATCCCAGATGCGGATGACCTTGTCGTTGCCGGCAGATGCAATGTATCGGCCGTCCTCGGAGAACTGAGAGCAGGCAAGTCCCTTGGTGTGGCCGGTGAACTCGCGGATATTCTTACCAGTCTCAATGTTCCACAGCTTGACGCGGAAATCTCCCGAGCAAGACACGATGGTGTTCCCCCGCATCTGCACCGCATTGACAGGCCCGCTGTGTCCACGGAGCTGCTTCACCAGGCTGCCAGAGTAGCGATCCCAGACGCAAATGGTAAAATCCTTGCTGCATGTGACAATGTGCTTGTCGTCAAATGCGAGGTCCAAGACGGCAGCAGTGTGATGTTCCAGTCGGCGAATAGGACGATATCCTGCGCGCACGTCATAAACAATGCAGGTCGAGTCGGATGATCCAGTCACGAGAATCTCGTCATCATATTGCAGACACAGAATAGATGCCTTGTGATGAGTCGGGAATGAGATGAGCGTGGGCGTGGATGGGTTCAACCTCTCGCTCTCAGATGAGCCCGAGGCGAAATGAGTGGGATTGCCGTCCTCGTCCACAAGCATGTCGGGGTCGTTGATAACCTCAGGAGGACCGAGAGCGAGGGTACACTTGAGAGTGTGCATATCCCAAACGCGGATCGTCTTGTCGCGGGAACCAGTAATAATTTTATGCCTATCCAAGTTAGAAAAGAAAAATCATCTAAGAGTGGCCGTGGTGAACTTACTCATCAAACTGCAGACAGTAGATGCTATCCTTGTGACCGTTCAGGTAGACAGGTCTAGCTCTGCCAGTCTTCCATCGCTGGCTCAACTCTTGTTTGACCCGATAGATCTCCTTCCAATCGTTGACCGGCGAGACAGCAGGAACACCAAGGCCGGTTCCAGGCTCGACAGGCTCACTGGTGGCGTAGGTGGTGGTGGTCTCGCGGAGGCACGACTCACGCCAGATGTGCTGGTTGCTGATGATCTTGTTCCAGTTTCGGCAGACCTCACTGGCCTTGGTGAGAGCGCAAGCATCAAGGTTGGCAAGAACATGGATGGCAAGCTCTGTAGGCAGTCTGGAGACAAAGTCGATTTTGCTAATAACAGCGCCTTGCTCCACTTCGCTCTCGGTCTCATCCTCAGCGCCGGGAAGGGTCACGGTGATACCGATGCCACTCTCGCGGTCGTTGCTCTCGTCGTTGGTGGTAGGATTCAACCACATGTTGTATAAGCCTTGACGGGCAAGGTACTCGTTCTGCATGGCCGCCGATGCCTTGGCGGCAGCTCCTGAGTTGTTGGGAATCACGGGAGGTTCGCCGCCAAAGCCAGGAATTGGCAGTTGAGAAGAATGGTCGTTCTGGTAGTTGTAGTTACTGTGGCCATGGTTCAGGTCGAGACCGTAGATGGATCGAGAACGTCGGAGAGTAGCCTGTCGAAGTCGGCTCCAGGTCGAGTGCATGTTACCGTTGGAAGTGATGGGTCTGCTGGTCTCGACATGGTAATGCGCGTCTTCAGCAGAGACCGAAGGTCGACGGTGGACGATGCGGTTGATAGACATAGATGCGCGACGGATGATGCCCTTGATCTGCTTAGCACCAGGAGTATGGAAGTGATGATGGTGTTGAGGTCCATGGGCGCGGTTGTGATCGTGCATGTCGTCTTCAGCATCGTCGATAGCGAGGTCGTTAAAATGCCGAGATAGCTGCTGGGAGTGTTGATGATCGTGTCCAAAGGCGATCGACTTGGGTCGTCGCCAGGGAAGCGAAAGACTCATGCTGCGATTCCGATGATCGCGAGGCGTGGGCATGACGCCGCCTGCTTCGGGATACAAGACGTTGGCGGTTGTATCGACTGAGGAAGCAGAAGCGCCCATAGGATATGGCTCGGCAGGATTGTTGATCATGGCTTTCTGAGCAGGAGCCCAGTCGTTGATGGGAAAGATGCGGTTCGCCATGGTCGAAGCTTGGAGTCGATCGAGGAGCGCGAGTGTTATGGTGTATGGAAGCCAGGTATGCGTCCCTATAGTCGAGGTCGCATATAATGAACGTCGAGTGTTGACTTGATCGATCGATAGTCGACAGCGAGCCAAAGGAATGTCGAGCCTCGCTGTAGGTAGATCCCAAGTTTGTTTATTATGGAGAGGGGATCGCAGCCTTGTTTTTGGGCCCGACGGGACGGGTTGGTTGGGTGGCTACGGCGACGATGCCTGTAACAGAGAATGAAGGACAGGAACCAAGAGAAAAAAACAAGTTTCAAAGACTTGATCCTCCTTATAGCACGAGTATGTACGTAAAAACGCACCTATAAGAAAGGGAATTAAAAAAAAAGGAGGAAAGGAATGGAAGTAGATGTGAGGGAGAGAGAGAGAGAGAGAGAGAGGGAGATGCAAGCTTCGCCTTACTTTGAGAAGGGAAAAAAAAACGTTGCAACGATTACTAGCAGATCCTGGCTCAGCCAACAGATTACACGACAGGGGGGGCTAACGTTTGATTTTTAAAAGACAACAAACCAGGGCCCCTAAGAAGTCAGAGAGGTGGACGAATTTTAAACAACAAAGAAACAACCAACGAGTCAGGAAGAAGGGGATGGATGATCAGGGGAATACTAGGAAAAAAGGACGAAAAGGGTGCAGGTCTAGAAAAGGGACGGAAGCCAAGTATCTCGCTAACAGATGCGAGTCACGCCCCAGAGCAAGCCACGTTACAAGTCGACTCTCTACCTACAGTGATTGTGATGTAAGGCGGGCTCTTTGTCTACCACTATCAGGTCACGCCTAACGCCATCTTTCAGCTAGCCCTGGCCCCAGAAGAAGAGGCACTGGAACGCGGTTTGAGGTGGAGCGTTGAGTTCCAGTTTTCTCGGAGGCCGCGATACTGTATACTCAAGGTACAGATACTTGTTTATTTGATGAGTTGCCTCACTTTTTGTTATCTGAGCAACTTATATCATTCCTTCACCGACCTTGTTGCTCTTGAGTTACCCGTACCGGTGACCGATGAGAAGCATAAACACTGCCACCCTCCCTCATGATTTACCTCTAGCGGTCAAGTCTTTCCAACTAACGGTGCTGTCGCTAGCCGCCCCTCCCATCCATCCTTTAAACTCAACCCGGGGATGGTGGCGATGCTCAAAAGTCACCGTATCCGTATTCCCGGGCCTCAGCAGAGAAATATTTGCAGGTGTTGACTCGTAAAAGAGGCATTACACTCGTTGATCACTACTACAGCAACAAGACATCTTGCCAAGGCCTACGTAATCCAGTTTTCATAACAACAGCGTTGCTTTGGATGAAACCAGGGTTCTTCAGAACCCCAACTAACACTAACCCCAGATTTCACTGGTCTCGGCTCGCTGTCTGATCTCATCCACAGGGATCACGAGTTTCCAGCAAGACCCTGACTTTGACCAAAATAATTATCATGAAACCTTTTTTGCTACTGCGCCGCTGACCAGCAGCAAAGAAAACCTCTGTGCCGTAGATCTCTGAGGACTTGAATACCTACCGAGGAGATGCAGATTTTTGATAGGCTGTAGGAAAGGGATCGACAAAGAGAAGAGCAGTCGGAGAGACCGATTTCGGCCAAGCAATTGTTGCTGCGTTTTCTTGATTGGACACGAGGTTATTGGATTTGATGCAGATTGAATCTCGTTGAGATCTCCAAGCTTTGAGATCTTGGGTTACCTCAATTTTTGCTAGCCACTGAGAGCTGCAGAGAAGTACACTAAAGTATTCATCTTCATGACATTGAGTTCAGTCTTCAACTCAATCAACACCAAGCTTCAGGGCACTGGGGCTGTCGTGGGGAAGACATTGTGGATCAAGTTTTTCCCGCGTCAAGGATCCATAGTTATATGTAGAAGTTTTTGAGTTGAACATGTCAAAATGACACCACGTTGTAACTCACCATAGTCGTCAAATACTCACTCTTCACGATTAATTGGTCTCATCACTCACCTCTCCATCAAAAATGGCCACTCCACAAAGACCAGCCCAAGTGGCATTCTGCATCCACCCAATCTACCGTGTCTTCTTCCTCGTCCTCGAGCCCATCTCAGCTCTCGTCGGCGCCTTTTACACCCACCTCCGCCAGGAGACATATCTAACGCTCCTCGACGCATCCTCAGCGCCGGCACCAGCTGCGACAGCTCCGCGGGCCACCTCGGTAGCCATGTCGCAGCTCGCCAACATGTACCTCTTCTTCGCTCTCAACGAGGCTCTCGTGCTGCGGTCCACGGCCGACCTGCGCGTCTGGCGGACTGTGCTTGTCGTGCTGCTGCTCGCAGACGTGGGACACTTGTACTCCATGCATGAGCTTGGGACGGGCATCTACTGGGATGTCGCGCGGTGGAACGTGGGCGATCTGGGCAACGTGCCGTGGGTATATGCTGGCATGAGCATGAGGCTGTGTTTTCTCTGGGGAATTGGGCTCGGCGAGTCGAGAGCGTTGAAGAAGAAGGACTGGAAGCAGTGAAGGGGGGCGTCGTCGGGTGTTATGTAGCGAGGCTCGGTATTTGGAGTAGCGAGTTAACTCGGGATGTGGTTGTTTGACGTCCGAGGATTGTTTGGCAATCATGAGAAATGAGTTGGACTAGACTAGGCCTTTGCAAGACAGAAGATGATGATCATGCGCAACAAAGGATGCCCCCATCAGGACGAACGGAACCATAATAAAACAGAGCCAATTCATTCCATCTCGTGCTCATCATGTCCTCTTCCCCCACGCCGCTTGGTGGAGGAATCGTCGCGATTCAAAGTTGGCTGCAGTTCGGGCTGTCGCCCCGAAACCCCCAAACCCCGACACGCTTTCGACTCTTTCCCCCAAAGGACGCGGTTTGCTCGAATCAGATGCTCAATCGTCAAACGAGGGGTCGCAATCTGCCCCTCACCAGGCCCCAGGCCATGAGGGGCGAGGATCGTTGAGTGGGGGTTGCCGTCATGTTGTGTGAGAGTGAGGAAGCAAGAGGGTTATAAGGATCCAAGACCCCAGGAACGCTGCAATTGCGTCTGTTCTCTCCAGTCGTCTTCCCCTTGATCAACTCTCATCATGTCTTTCCCCGAAAAGTTCCAGGGTTTCCAGGCCCCCAGCGCCGAGAACTGGACCGACTTCCAGAAGAACACTTTCGAGCCTCGTCCCTTTGGCGACTACGACGTCGACATCAAGGTCGAATGCTGCGGTGTCTGCGCCAGTGACCGTCACACTATCAGCGGCGAATGGGGCGAATGCCCTTACCCTCTGGCTGTCGGCCACGAGGTCGTCGGCAAGGTCCTCCGTGTTGGTGACAAAGTGACGCTCGCCAAGGTTGGTGATCGTGTTGGTGCTGGTGCTCAGGTCTACTCGTGCCTGGAATGCCGTCAGTGCAAGAACGACAACGAGACGTACTGCAAGCACCAGATCGACGCCTACGGCGCTGACTACCTCGACACTGGATTCAAGACCCAGGGCGGTTACTCGTCTCACTCTCGAGTGCACGAGTACTGGTAAGTCATTCTGAACAAGAGAGAGAAAAATAGCTGACACACATCAAACAGGGTCTACCCCATCCCCGATGCTCTGTCCAGCACCCAGGCTGCCCCCATGCTCTGCGCCGGTATCACCGTATACAGCCCCCTCAAGCGTCTCGGCGCCGGCCCCGGCAAGAAGGTTGGCATTGTCGGCATTGGCGGCCTCGGACACTACGGACTCATCTTCTCCAAGGCCCTGGGCGCCGAAGTCTGGGCCATCTCTCGTTCGCGAGCCAAGGAGGCCGACGCCCGTAAGATGGGTGTCGACGGATTCCTCGCGACGGGCGAGAAGGACTGGACCAAGGGTCACGAGATGACCTTTGACATCATCATCAACACTGCCAACTCATTTGAGGGCTTCGCTCTGGCCGAGTACCTCAGTCTGCTCGACATCCACGGCCACTGGAACTCGGTTGGTCTCCCCGGTGGTGACGGCATCTCCATGCGCAACCAGGACTTCCTCAGCAACGGCTGCTACATCGGCTCGTCGCATCTGGGCAGCCGCCGCGAGATGCTCGAGATGCTGGACCTCGCCGCCAACAAGGGCCTCAAGTCGTGGGTTGAGGAGATCCCCATCTCCAAGGAGGGCTTGCAGCAGGCCATGGAGGCTCTGAGGAAGAGCAGCGTCCGCTACCGATCGTGCATGGTTGGTTACGAAGACGCGTTTGGTGCTTAAGCGGGTGATTGTTTAAAGCATGTATAAAGAAAGGGAGTTTGTTTGGGGTGGTCAAGGGAGGCATTGGGTCGTTTATGAGAGAGTTAATGGTGGAGCGAGCATCCTCTTGTCGGCGGGGACAAAAGACACCTTGATGGGTCGAAGTGACGAATATGGCTAGAGATGCGGTCTATATATGACGGTATCTAGAACGAAATGATGAATTGAACATGAAAGAAAGCAAGTATACTCTGCAATTCCATGACTGGGACATTTACACACTTGGCGATGGAGTCTCGTCTACGCTTGACTCATGAAACCCATGAGATATGCTGAATTCCACTCATACAGTAGTCTGCACAGCAGCGTGGGGGTTCTCATAAGTCTTCAACGCAACATGCCATCAGCAAGTGTGTCGTCTCTTGAAGCCACTATAATAAAATGCTTACTACGTACATTACATCTTCTCAAAAACTTCTATCCGTCTTACACAACCCCCCAAAACCAGCAACCCTTGTCCTCCACGCTATCCCCAATTCCGCTCGCCGAAGAAGACTGCTACTCCAACGTCCGCCGTTCTCCGCCGGTTTCCCCAGGACAAGACAAAGTGACTCACGTTGCCGGGCCTGAGGTTGCGCACCTTCAACCGCTTTCAACATAGTCTGAGGAAATAGTGACATCCTTGGCTGCTTTTTTGTATAAGCAGTCATATTTTGGCTGCGTAGAGGTGATTAGAAATCTGCGGGTCGGTCAGGATGCGGCGCGAAAAGGAGTCACAGTCGTGGCATTTATAATGAAGCTGGTAGCCGTTTTCTTTGAGGTGTTTGGTGTACACGGATTTCACACTCAACAAAGACTATACAGTTAATAAACTCCTCGACTATCCGTTGGCTACTATACCCTTTGTATAAATTGGCTGATTGCTTACATACTGCACACCACCATGTAAGTCAAACCCCAACCATCACCATCATCAAACTTTCACAACTAACAACAGCCCAGGGGACAATCATCTTCTCCAACCACAAGATCAGAAGCCTCAAGTCCTAGAAGCACAACATCACTCATGGAACTCAATCTCCGCTTCCGCCGTCTATGCAGCAAGACCGAGATCACCTCTGTCGGCATCTCTCCCTCTACATCCACAGCCTTCGCCGTCTACACAGCAGCACAAACCGCCCAATCCTGGATCGATGTCTTTGACCTAAAGACCCAACGAGGATATTCCAAGACCAGCGGATCCCGCGCCGTCTTCTCGCCCGATGGCTCTCGACTAGCCACCGTCCGAGACTGGACCGTCCAATTCACCGGCGGCGTCGACTTTCACCACTCCAGCACTGTTCTCCTGCGGGACTACACAACTGGAAAGACGACTTGCGAACTCAAGGAGGCCAAGGGTGAGCCCATTGCTTGGAGCCGCGATAGAAGAGTCATCGCAGTTGGAGAAGGGCGAGATCGTATTGGAGTCTGGGACGTCAAGAACGGAACTCGAGTAGGAAGAGTGCTGAGCCACATCGATGCCGTGACGCACGCTGCTTTTCTCCCTGATCACAGCCTAGTCACTATTTCACGAGATGGAACACTTCGGATCACAAACACAGCGACTTGCAAGACGATTCGCCGCCTTGAGATAGACGGCTCGAACAACCCGCGAGCTCTAGCCGTCAGCCCTGACGGACGACGCATCGTCTCAGTCTGGGGGACGAATATGCACATCTGGGTGCCATCAGCAGACGACCTGACATCCTATAACCTCAATGCGGTGCGTTGCTGCGAAGGGTGGCCGCTGGCTATCTCGTCTGATTGTCGATACATGCTCTGCAGGACTGAGGATGGATTCGACATCATGGATGTCATGACGGGGAGTGTCGTATTTGAAAGAAACACAGCGGAGTTGGTAATGTCGGGCGCTTTTTCGGAGGATGGCAGGACTTTGGTTATTGGTATGATGGACGGCGTTGTGGAGGTTTGGGACGTTTTTGACAGGATGAACTGAAAAGTTGTGATACCCAGAGGACTTTGATTGTGACAGTATTGCCTTGGTTGTCTTTGAGAAGAGAGTGTTATTTCCTGGCATATTTAGGAGTTAGGAGCAGCGACATGTAATGTATCCTGCTGCAGTATTTCACTTGGAACTCATAAACAACTGAAGTATTCAGTACCCTTATTGATTGATTCATTAACATAGCGGGAGCTTACACTTATTTGCAGCACAAAATATTAGTTGCAGATATTCTTAGGGGAAAGGAGCTTTGCAAACTGGCTTCGGTGACTAACATGCTGCTTATAAGGAGCATGTTGTTAGAAGGACGCCGCTGTCAAATATTCACAGAAATCCCATAGCATCAGATAATCATATTGGAAGCCATTGTTGATGAATTTAGAACTGCTAACCAACTATAAAGGTAGTTATTCCTTCAAGCTCCAGAATACTCCTTGCCAGCACAATAAAACAACTGCTTTTCATACACTGCAATTTCAGTCATACAACTCCCATACCGCGCTTGAGCCTGCATCTATAGACCTCACTATGTCTGCCTGCACGACTGGAACCATTAGATTTCAGGATTTTGCACCGGAAATCGTTTGGCAGTTGTGCGAGAGCCTGTGTCCACACTGCGCAGAGAAGCATTTGCTTGCCCCTAGGCACGAGATCTGGCACCTGGATGAAGACATGAAAGCCCGTCGACGCATTCTTGTACACCTCTCACTCACATGTCGACGCTGGGGGATCATCGCTCAACAGGTGCTCTATCATCACTTTGGCTTCCTTGACAAAATCGACCGGGACAACTGCGCCCACCTCAAATTCTGCAGAACGATCTGTGAAAGCCCACGACTGGCTAAGCAGCTAAAGCACGTCAAGCTCAACTATGTCGGAGGACTTGATGATTACACAATGGTCAAAGGCCTCGTCACCAACGCTCTTGACGTGTGTCCAAGTTTCTTGACTGGAAGATGGGGAATTCGCCATACAAGCAACTACAAGTGGGAGATGATCAGTGCAATACTCCTCACACTCAAGGCGCCGCGGCTGGAACACGTTGTGATTGACAATGGGTTGCTTTTCTGGCTTCGGTTCAACAAATTCAAAATGCATGCCGCGATTCAGACTCATGCAATTCCTCGGAACGTGAGGACCCTCATCCTTGGCGAGGAAGATGATGCTATTGAGCCCAGTGAAGCCTGCGGAAAAATCAGAGTCTCAAGGAACAGTGCTGGACTGCTGCTGGAGGCGTTTGATAACATTCAGGTGTTGACTCTACATCGAATTGACCCAGATACAGTCTATGAGGGACTATCAACCAGAAACGTACGCATCCTTCGACTTGTCAACGTTCGAATGAGTCAAAGTGCTCTCCAGACCCTACTCAGAATCCCGCTATCTCTGCAAGAATTTGCCTATCATGAAGTCCAAGGCACGGGAGCGGTAGTCGGCGATGCCGCAACCCCTCAACAGATCTTCGAAGCTCTCGTCTCCCAGAAAGACACACTGAAAAGGGTCGTCTTGAACATGGAGGGCAGAACAGACAGCTTCACATCTGCCAGAGAGTTGACCAGGCTAGAGACGCTGAGGATGAATACGGGTGCATTCTGCGATATCATCGAGCTCGCGATCACACGTCAGGAGCTGGATGAGCAAGCCTTCATCAACTTTTTCCCTGACTGTCTTGACACACTACACATTGATGTTGGGGGGAGGGGTCTTGAAAAGTTCAGAGAGGCGCTGATAACCTACATAAATTCAACTTACAGACCATCACCTAAGGATCAAAAGCTCAAGCGAGTCATTATTCACCTGAAGGATCTGGAATGCATTCTACCAGGGAGTATACTAACACCGACAAACCAGGTGATCGCGTTCAATGAGGATATTGTCAAAACCAGGTGCAGCAAATGGTCTAACAATGGGAGGTTCATAGTTACTAAGGAGAAATTCTCATGGTATAGCGCTGAGTGAAAAGTCAGCGAGAACAAGGACTGTTGACCAGCTTGTGAATGACTGTTAGATAGCTAGTGCAACTAGGTGTAAAATATCATTGCTTGGTGCTTACAAAACCAAAATCACTTATACTAAGTCATGGGCTACTAGGTATCAGCTTGACATACGCATCTTGCCATCATGTCACCGCAGTTTGATTTACCTATGCCAGTGGAACAAACAAATCGAATGCGGACGTAGCAGATAAACTAATAATATCAACAGGCTCGCTCTCGTTGACTGTAAGGAATCTTAATGAGAGGAGAGGCCAACCGTCTAAGAAAGTTGAACAGAATCTATTCTTGACAACAGTTCAGTAAGCATATATCATACACAAAGGTTCCTTGTGAAGCCAGAAGGTAGTAGGCCAGCATGTACCAGGGGGGTCCGAATTCACTTTATTGATCATGTTCCTCTCATGAAAAGTGTACCAGCCCTCAGGAGTGACAAGTAATAACTGTAGTGGCGTATCGTGACGGTTGGACAATGATCATTCCTTGTCGATTTGACAAGACTAGAGTTGACTCACGAACCAACGCCTATCATCAGATCTAATCGAGTTGCTGCAAATATACAGAAGTATCATGAAATGTTATCACAGTCAATGGTTATCACATGGTGCGCATACATTTTAACAGTAGGGCGACGTTGACAGCTAAAAACAAAGCACATCCCTCCACTGTTATCACACAAATGGGCAATGATGCTGTGCCATCGAGTTCACGAAGCCGTGATTCATATTGCACTGGACTTGAGCCAAGTATAAAGAGCATTCGCATATCCGCATTATCAACTGAGCCATCTTGCATAGTTCTAAGCAACCCACCATCATGAATCTTCAACGCCTTCATCCCGAGCTCATCATCCAAATCTGCGAGTTTCTCTGCCAGCATTGCGAAGAAGATCATCTGAATTGGCCTGCCCACGAACATTGGCAGCGAGAGCGAGCACTAAGAGTCCCTCGACGCGCCTTGATTCATCTTTCGTTACTCTGCAGGAGCTGGGGGCCTTTTGCGCAGAGAGTGCTTCACCACCACTTTGGCTTCTTTGAAAAAGACCCCGTCGCTCAGGTTCTGTTCTGCAGAACAGTTTCCGAGAGCCCGAGGCTAGTCAGGCACCTCAAGCATGCTAAGCTGACACATATCGAGACGACTCTCGACCGAGCACTTGCGGAGAAATGGGTCCCTGATGTGCTGAACAAGTTCTCTGGCCTTCTTGACTTCCCAGGAGAGACATTCGACTTTGAAAAATCGCGCTGGGAAGAGTTCATCGCACCGCTGATTCTACTTCAAGTTCCGAACCTCAAGCATCTCGTTGCTGAGGGGAGAAATGATTGGATGCTGTTTGAAAAGTTCAACAAAGAGACTGTCCGCCAAGAACGCGCTATTACCCCCGACCTCAAGACTATTTCTCTCGGTGAGGTCTATGGTATACATATCCCTGTCGATCTCTCCCCCGGGGGCTTTGGTGGTATTCTTCCCTCCTTGGCCAAACTTCAGCAATTGGCTGTATGGAACCCTGGCCGCCATACAATTCAGCAACCGATTGCATTCCAGAACATTCGCATCCTCTGTTTCGGGCATGTGGCCATGAGCAAGCCAGAGCTGCACGCCCTGATCTCAGCTACAACACGTCTACAAGAATTTGCGTACCGTGGACGTCTCCTCCGCTTCCATGGCATAGTAACAGGCCAGGATATCTTTGAAATTCTGGCTCTCAGAAAAGACACCTTGCAATCGGTGATTGTGGTGGCACACAGCCCAGAAGAGCCTGCTACGGCGGCGAGCCAACTGACTAACTTGGAATGCTTGTTAGTTGACTACGAATCTCTTTGGAACGCCCAACAAGGCAACGCAGACCTCGACGAACAAGCCTTGGTTGGCGCATTTCCACCTTTTCTCGGAAGACTCTATATCGACATCCATGAGGAACATGTTGGACGGATGAGGGAGGCTATGGTCAACTACATCATGTCGACATACCGCAAGTCTCGCAAGGAGCAATGGCTCAAATTGGTGAGAATCAGGATCTTCGGAGAGACTCGTGATCCTCAGGCAACCCCGCCGACTTCCCTCCGTGATTTCGTCAAGAGAGAAACGGAAATCATGGCGGAGAGATGCAGCAAGTGGGTTGCTCATGGGGATATCAGGATTGACTTGGATATGAGGCTGACGTATACCTGAGACATCATGAAAGATGAGGGTATGAGGGACTATCACCTTGTTGCGTTTGTTGATTGCTGAGACACACTTTTGTATTGACCTTTAATGAGAAACAGAGCTTCCCAGCTACCTGTTGTGAAAGTGAGGCATGATAGTATATGAGTAAACTGTGCGTCACTGAGATAGCGCAGGACTGCCTGGTCGGCCACCTTGCATGTCCGAGGCGTCTCTTGATGACCCGGCCAATATGGGCCAGCCAAAGCAACGGCATAGGCCACAGATGGTGCAGTGCAAGGCATCTCAGTGAGAAGCCATGGTAGAAGAGGCTGTTGAGAGGATGTGAGGGTTAACAGAGAACGTCCACTGACAGTGTGAAGGTAGGTAAGTCTAGTCTACAATAGGCAGGCAGATCAGATGCTCTCCCGCGAAATTAGCTGCAGATCTCGGGAGATTGATGCGCACTAACTCGATCCGGCTTGACCTACTTTTAAGAGCACCCAAGGTAGTAGTACTATTTGAGAATCTGGCACGACCAAGGATGCCGGGGAAGAACCACAGAGCGGGAAGCTCGTTCCAAACGACTTGAAATAACCTCTTCATTTCGAAACTCTGCCGCTGGTGAAGACCAGGGCCATGAGACTACCGACCTTGGACCTCTGGGCCACAGAACTCGAGTGAGTTGACTGAGAGCCAGTCGATGATCATTCCAACCAACGTGAATGGCGAGCCCAAGCCCTCATTGCTACCACTGATGAGAAGTCGATGCCAGTTTCGAGCAGACAGAGCCAGTTATCTTGGACAATGAAGCAGACACTGTCAAGCAGAGCTCTCCTTTGGATGGCATCAACCGATGGTGGCGAGCAACATGGGATAGCAACTGTGTCCCTAGTCTTGCTGGTCACCTACCGGAGTCTAACGGGACTTTATGAACCTTCTACCGATCATGTTTATGAGAAGAGCATGCTCCAGGACTACTTCAAATACATCATTGATAGCACCCCAACCGCAGTCAACGTCAAAGAAAGGGCATCCGGAGGACTCCAAAGCAAGATCAGCTGCCAGGACCTAATTGAGATGTTCAACTATCAGGAAGCGATCGACGCTGTCGTAAGGCAGAACCGGCGAATCCACGCAAGACTGTAAGCAGGGATTGACCTTATTTATTGGAAACAATACTGACAATCTGGAATATCAAGGGCATGGATAACAATGCCATGAACTGCATGGCCGATCCGGCGATCAAGAACGGCCTCTGGTCCTTTGCCGACAAGTACAAGGAGTTCATGGTAAACAGGTTTACTGGTTCTGAACCTCATTCCATCAATCACGTTGTTGGAAAAGAAAAAAACGGCTCTTCTTACTGCTGTGAAGCAGGACTTGGCTGAGGCTGCCAAGTCCTTCTGTCGTGAAGTGGTGGACGACGAGGTACAGGGACCTGTCTGGTCCAACTACGAGCTAAACGGCAAGAAAAGGCCTACCTCTACTGGTTACCACTTCAAGCTGACCTTTGCTGTATACGAGGGTTGTGTGTGGACAGCTGACCACGATGAGTGTATGCGTTACATGAAGGTTCCCGCCGATAGTTGCGATTGCTCCGCCATGGGTAACAAGCAGGGTGGTGAGGTCGAGAACAACTGTATCATGGCTATGATCGACTCCAGCAGTAGTATTTGAACATTGATAGCTTAGATACTTTTATCCATCAAGTATAGGGGTTTAATTATCTATCTATCATATTAATCTACACGTGTTCTACGCCATGTGGTGTGCCTTGGAACTTGATAACATATAGGCTCGCAAGCACGAGCCCGCTGCCACTATCCTACTAGCTTACTTTGACATGGCCATTTTAGCCTTCTTTACTAGGAGTCAACGAGTCAACGTAGAGGCACCTATCAACCACATCAGAATCTAGTTTGACAGGTGTAGAAGAACTTATCAAAGCTGCAATACCCCTTAACAGGAATACAATCCACTAAGGGCTTAAATGTTTTGTCAAGAAGTGTTTGTCCCGGAATGTACTACAAGCATGGAATGGACGCTGTGTGCAACTCCGACACTAAAGACCCATGAACCAAGCCAACTTGTAGGATTTCAACACCTTATCATACTAATCATCAAAGTAACAAGATATGTCTTCAGCGTCTTGGCCGGACTTTGACATATAAAATATGGTCACGTCAACAAGGCGGCAGGCCCCGTAATAGTAGGTTTATTGCATGCAGGCCGAGAGTTAGATGTTATCAGCGTCTATAACTTTACATGCCACGAGCGCATTGCATTGGCATTGCAGTAAGTGTTTAGTATTCTGCAGCACCTCCAGAACATGTATAAATAGCTGCTGCCCTCCCGATAACGAGAAAAGTAAAGTCAATAATTATAATCACCTAAAGCCACAATGACCACGATATCATCTCCTTCTCGATCCCCCAGCCCCGTTCCTGACACCGCTCGCGCGGTGCATTGCATCCCCGAGGAGATCTGGCAAGACATATTCGAGTACCTGGAGTACACAAATCTTGAGAATTGGGCCTGGCAAACATATAGATCCGACAGGCATCAAAACATGAGAGCCCTGTGTCTAGTCGGTCGCAAGTTTGACCGCGTCGCCCGACCGCTGCTCTACCGCCAAATCAACCTTTTGGCAGTAGAACCAGGGCGAGGGACTGTTCTTTTGGCGAGGACGCTCATTGAGAACCCTTTTCTAGGGCTGCATACACGCGCCATCGTCTTCCCGCGCACTGTTGGCCATCAATGGGCAAGTCGCGAGGCTGATCTTGGGTCTTTCAGGAGGGCTGTGAGAAAGCAGATCCTCCTGGGCGTCAGGATCAGCATCGATAAGTCTTATGCAGCGGATTTCAGGTTAGAGGACACCATGTTCTTCTCTCTGTTGCTGGCATATCTTCCGCTCGTACGTCGTATATATGGTGTGCGCCCCGAGAGCCCGTCGATGGATGATATTGTTAGTGCGTTGGGTATGAGCTGTACGATACGAAAATGGACGGCAGCGCGTGACGCAAGGGCTCGAGAGCTGGAGAGTGACTGCGAGGACCGTGTCTTTGATTCGGTGCCTCAAGACCACTTCACCCACCTGGATGAAGTGCATCTGGCGGAATTGCAGGACTACAGGCCTTTGAAGCCCTCTCAGCTCGAATACATCTTGACCAAGACGGGCATCCAGACTCTTAGCCTGGCAGGGGTCATATGGGACTCCCCAGGGACAAAGCCTGGTGAATGGGGCCATAACCTACAGAGTCTGAAGCTCACCGAGGCCACCATAGACCATACAGGCCTCCTCGATATCCTCATCCGGTTCAGGGCTCTACGCAGCCTGAAGATGCATTTCTGGGACTGCGACCTGATCCCACCTCACCAAATCTACAGCATCGATATCGGCAAGTTTGGGTTGGCTCTCAGGGCCTTTGGTAGACTCTTGACTGAGCTCGACATACAGTGTCACCGTGCGGACAGGCTTCTTGCAATGCAGGGTAGATCTTTAGGCTCTCTCAGGAGACTGGACACTCTACGGAGGCTAGCCATCTCTCCGCTCTATCTGTTCAAGGGTGAAGAGGGAGAGCGATTGCCTCTCTTGTTCAGTCCCGCCCAGGCAGAAAGGGTAGTCAACTACCTACCTCGCAGCTTGGAGTCCTTGTGCTTCTACAGGGGGGCTGACGCTATGATTACCAAGACTCTGTACGATGCCATGGTTAATGGTAGGTTTCCTTACTTGAACGATGTCCAGATCGATCATCCTTTGAGTATCAGTCCATGTTCTTACGACCAAGACCCTCACTGGAAGATTAAGAGACACTATGGCCATGATCATGACCATGTTGTTATTGTAAAGCGATAGTATAATTGCAATATACGGCATGATCCCGAGCCAACCCTTGGCTTTAGCCTCAGACATGGGAAGTTCATCGCTACGACCCAGTACATGATTCGAATGGTATGGATCATAACGTCTACCAACTTGCAAGAGATGTCCCTTGCCTGCTTCAACTATTCCCGAGTGTTGACCATCACTCCCACTCAATGCTTCATCCTACAGGGGCCTGCTGTTTGCCAGCCAATGCCTTAACAACAGCTTCAAGCGCACTCCGATCCGCACCCCGCACCCTATCAACCCTGCCATCCTGGGTAAAGTTGACAGACCGACTACTCTGCAATCCCTCAACAGCCACACCCTTGGGCAAGCCACCCTCAAAGAAGACAAAAGTCGGCATAGCCGAGATGCTATACTTGGCAGCAACGTCCTTGACGTGGTCAGTGTTAACCTTTGCAAACGCAAGGTGGCCCTGCAGCGCGTAGTCGTCGGCCAGCTTGGAGAAGATGGGCGCGATAGCACGGCACGGCGGACACCAGTCGGCGTAAAAGTCTACCACGACATATTTGTTGGAGGCCAGGACGGTGTCCAGCTGAGCGGCCTCTGTGACCTTGTTGACTTTGCCAGAGGTCTCGGGGATGGGTGAGCGATCCGCGAAGAGCACCTTGTAAGCTAGTGAGCTGTGTGGGCGTGGATCGAGTGGCTGAGATTTCACGTACCTGCTGGAGAATGAAAGCAACGATAAGGCCCAGGACGATGTATATGGTCTCCATCTTATAAGTTGGCCGTTTAACGGGTGATGCTGGATGAGTAGACTGAGATTTGGTTGCATGAAAGGCCACCGGCTAAACAACGAAAGGCTGGTATCACATGACTGATCGAGCACACAATTGGTCAGCGCGGAATCCGACTTCATATATCGCCTTGCCAACATATGTTTTCCTTCTCGCACTTCAAAATGGTTCAACAAACAGATCTTTTATAGTTAGTTATAGCTTCTAGAATGCAGTCTTTGGGCTTTTTCTTTGTTAGTCAAAGAAGTGGTATTTATTTACCCCAGGATTTATTACCACTCTCAACAAACCACACCACCAAATCACTTAACAAACAGCCTTCACAGCACCAACTTGAGAATTGACGAGATTAAAGTCTTTATATTTGTGTCATATCTTTCGTCAACTCTATCCTTGATCCAATCTCTCAATGCCAAAGGGGTATGGTGAAGGAATGCTCGCAACCAAACAAAAATGACTTACGCAGGCTGGTGAGCCCAATCTGATCCAGATCCGCCTTGCCCCATACTCCTGTCTTGCTATGCAATTCACCGACATTCCAACAACTATGTCGCCACAAATGCTGCACTCGACTCTTCTCACCCAGGTAACCGCTTGTTGTCCCGGAAGCCCATAAATCACTGCGCTGCCCCTTCCCTTTTACACTTCTATCCTTCGTCCTCCATATGTTGGTACCGTCTGACCCAAAATTTATGTACCGACGCGAATGCAACACCCGCGAAGCGTCTTGTCAGCTGGCCCATCCCAGCATTTCGAGAGTTCCTCGAGCATCAGCCGCGGGCATGGCGCTGACAGCAAGTTGTCGTACTTGGGTGCCGCGCCTAAGACGCTGCAATCCAACCGATACCTTCCAGGCCTCGGACTCATCGATGACGAATGTATAGCGCTTTCCTTCTTGATCTCGAACTGTGGCCCGTAGGATGTGCAGGCCTTTGGATTTCCATTCTCCAGTCTGTCCAGTTGAAGACGAAATGTTAGCATATTGAAACAAGCGATCGCATACAACAAGACAACGAATTTTCCATGCCCAAGGAATCTCGGCCAAATATACGTTGGCTTCCCTGCCTAATAGGCTGGGTCGCACCACGATCACGGGCTCGAGAAGAGGCCATATTATGAAATAAGGGGTTCAGTTTGACAAAGGGGGTAAGGAAAGACAAATCCAAGCAATGCGGGGGACACCGTACCTCAACTTGTTTCAGCGTCCAAGCCTTTACATCCCACTCTCGCTGTGGTACATTTCGGACATCGTCATCGATGAAAAGGCCTTCGGTGGTTATACGGAGAATGAGCCCGTCCGTCACAGTTCCAACACCCGAGATAAGCTGACTGGCGGGCGTTTTGGCAAATTGGTTCATGAACAGGTAAACTCCTGATATGACGATCTTGTCGGGATCTTTGGTAGAGTAAGGACCGCCGCGCATTGAAGCAGGCGGCGTTGTTCGGCCAGTCGTTTGAGAAGCAGCCCATGACGACTCGGAGCCAAGCGAGGACACAGACTTCTGGTGTCTCGGCTGCTTGGGCGTGTCATAGGGCCGGTAGGAGTTCTCTGTGCTAACACCAGAGATATTAGACTTGGTGGCTGAGGGAGCTGGCTTCCGTTGGGAAGAAGCAGTGCTGGGAGGAGGCCTGGAAGTCGAGGAAGTGGTTGACTGAGCTGGAGCAGGCGGTCGACCGTTGGGCCACATGCTTGTCCTCTCGCCAACGCCTGAGTAGGCATAGCTGCTTCTTTGTCGGTTGAACTCGGCCTTTTCCTTCTCAGCTTTCTCTTTCTCGGCCTTCTCCTTCTCAGCCCTCTCCTTCTCGGCCCTCTCCTTCTCGCGCTGTTTTTCCAACTCCTTCTGCTTCTCCTCCTTTTCCTTCTCCAGCTCTTTCTCCTTCTGCAGCTTCTCTTCCTCTCTACGTTTAGCTTCCTCGGCATCCTTCTTCCTAAGAGCCTCCCGCTCAGCAGCAAACTTCTTTCTCCTTGCCTCACGCTCCGCAGCTTCTTTCTTCTTCTTTTCTTCAAGCTCACGGGCTTCCTTTTCACGTTGTGCCTCCCGCTCACGAGCTTCTTTGGCTTCCTTCTCCAGACGCTCACGTTCTTTACGCTCCTGCTCCAACTTGATTGCGAGATCCTTGGCGCGCTGCTCAGCCTCGAGTCGTTCCCTCTTCTCTCTGGCTTCTTGCTCCTTACGTTCCCGCTCCTTTTCCCTTTCTTGTCGTTCCTTAGCGTCCTTTGCCCTTAGCTCGGCAAGTCTCTTTGCTGCCTCCTCTCGACGTTTTTGTTCAGCCTCTTTGACCTTGCGCTCCTCTTCCTTCTTCCTCATCTCTTCCCGGGCCTTTTCCCATGATCCTTTCTGCTTAGCGGCTTCAGCTTTTGCGGCCTTGGCTGCAGGAGAGGGCTCAGCCTCAGCCTTAGGAGGCTCAGGATCGGGCTTAGGCTCAGGCTTGTGTTCAGACTTCGGTTCAGGCTTGGGTTCAGGCTTGAGTTCAGGTTCAGGTTCAGGTTCAGGCTCAGGTCTCGCCTTAGGCTTAGGCTTAGGCTTAGGCTCAGGTTCAGCCTGGGGCTTTGGCTTGGACCTAGACTTTCCCTTAGACTTAGACTTGGGAGGAGGGCTTTCTGGGCGAGATTTTGGTGGAGGGGACGGAGCTCGCGACTTGGGTTTCGGCGGAGGGGTTTCGGGAGGCGTTTGTGGTTGCGGAGGTCGGGCCTGGGGAGACGGTCGTGGAGGCGGCTCGGGTTCACTTCGTGGAGATTGACGAGGCTCCGATCGAGGAGGGGGTGGCGGTGGAGAGTCTGACTGTGGTGATGATTGCCACGAGCTTTTAGGACCATTGCTGTGGCCATTGTGAGGCGGTGGTCGCGGAGGGACATCACTATGAGGTGGGGGAGGTGGAGG
>JAJJWO010000364.1:0-26904 GCA_021655895.1 Fusarium sp. NRRL 66739
CTTTCTTCAACCTCTTTTTTTTTTCTCCCTCCCTTCCCCACTTTCTCTTTCACTCTGCTCCGTGCCGTGCGTGTTTGATGTTGCTATCCCTCCTCTCGCCGCCATTTTGTGGCTCACTGCAACAATCCCCGGCCCGCCTCTTCTGCGACCCCCCTCAACCCCCCCTGAAGGTTCGCTCAAAGCAACCAACGACCGAGCCCGACATTTTTGTTCCCTTTTCTGGACGACAGCACCGCGGCCGATGGTAACGTTTGTTGCGTGACATACAGACTGCGTTCATCATGTCGTCCGCAAATAGTATCAAGGTCGTGGCCAGGTTTCGACCTCAGAACAAGGTCGAGCTTGAGTCTGGCGGAAAGCCCATCGTCTCCTTCGATGGCGAGGAAACCTGTAGCATCGACGTATGTTGTGTCCTTTGCGTTACTCTTGCTCTTTGGGTGAAAAGCGATATACGGTGAGATCCTGCGGCTAACCGATCTTGCAGTCCAGGGATGCGCAGGGCAGCTTCACCTTCGACCGAGTCTTTGATATGGGATGCAAGCAACAGGATATCTTCGATTTTTCGATTCGACCCACCGTCGACGACATTCTCAATGGATACAACGGTACCGTCTTTGCGTACGGTCAGACCGGTGCCGGTAAGTCGTATACCATGATGGGTACCAACATCGACGACGACGACGGCCGAGGTGTTATCCCCCGTATCGTCGAGCAGATCTTTGCCAGCATCATGTCGAGTCCCGGCACCATCGAGTACACAGTCCGCGTCAGTTACATGGAAATCTATATGGAACGCATCCGAGATCTGCTCCAACCGCAAAACGACAACTTGCCCGTTCACGAGGAGAAGAACCGCGGCGTCTACGTCAAAGGCCTACTGGAAATTTACGTATCGAGTGTCCAAGAAGTGTATGAGGTTATGAGGAGAGGTGGAAATGCCCGAGCCGTCGCTGCCACCAACATGAACCAAGAGTCCTCGCGATCCCACTCCATCTTCGTCATTACCGTCACACAAAAGAATGTCGAAACAGGCTCAGCAAAAAGCGGACAGCTGTTCCTTGTCGATTTGGCCGGTAGTGAAAAGGTTGGCAAGACTGGTGCTAGCGGACAGACTCTGGAGGAGGCCAAGAAGATCAACAAGAGTTTGAGTGCTCTGGGAATGGTCATCAACGCCCTTACGGACGGCAAATCCTCACATATCCCATACCGAGACTCCAAGTTGACACGTATCCTACAAGAATCTCTTGGTGGTAACAGTCGGACGACCCTTATTATCAACTGTTCCCCGAGTAGTTACAACGACGCCGAGACTTTGAGTACCTTGAGATTTGGTATGCGAGCCAAGTCCATCAAGAACAAAGCCAAGGTCAATGCCGAGCTCAGCCCTGCCGAACTCAAATCGCTCCTCAAGAAGGCGCAGGGACAGGTCACAAATTTCGAGAGCTACATCTCTAACCTCGAAGGCGAAATCCAACTGTGGCGTGCCGGTGAATCTGTTCCTAAAGAGAGATGGGCTACGCCTTTGGCTTCTGATGCCGTTGCTAGAACCAAGGCCGATGCCAAGACGTCAACACGGCCTTCCACCCCTTCAGCAATAACAGATAGTCGATCCGAGACGCCCGCAATATCCGAACGTGCTGGCACCCCCAGCCTACCGCTCGACAAGGATGAGAGGGAGGAGTTTTTACGAAGGGAGAATGAATTACAGGATCAGATCTCGGAGAAGGAGTCTCAAGCTGTGGCAGCTGAGAAGCAGCTCCGGGAGACCAAGGAAGAGCTGGCTTACCTGAAGGAACACGATAGCAAAGTCGGCAAGGAAAACGAGAAGCTTACGACCGAGGTTAACGAATTCAAGATGCAGCTTGAGAGGCTCACGTTCGAGAGCAAGGAAGCTCAAATCACCATGGATGCCCTGAAGGAGGCCAACTCGGAACTCACGACCGAACTCGACGACGTGAAACAGCAGCTTCTAGACGTTAAGATGAGCGCCAAAGAGAGCGGTGCTGCTCTTGACGAGAAGGAGAAGAGGAAAGCGGAGAAGATGGCCAAGATGATGGCCGGGTTCGACTTGGGCGGTGATGTGTTTAGCGAGAACGAACGACAGATCGCAGAGGCTATCGAGAAGGTTGATTCGCTCCACGAGCTGAGCTCTGCCGGTGACAACATCGCGCCCGATGAGTTTAAGGCACTACGGGCTCGTTTGGTAGAGACCCAAGGTATTGTGCGACAAGCGGAGCTGTCCATGTATAGCACTGCCTCGAGTGAGACCGATGCAAGGCGGCGACAAGAACTTGAAGTTCGTCTTGAGGCCGTCCAGGCAGAATACGAGGAGATCCTCACCCGCAACCTCGGCCCTGAAGATGTCGAGGAGGTCAAGGCCCGCCTGGAGAACGCCTTCGCCAACCGCCACACTGCCCAGTCTCAGTTTGTGGATGAGCTCAAGGCCGATATTGCCCAGAAGGCTTCTGAGAACACAAGAATGAAGACGTTGATTGAGGATCTTCAGCAGCGCGTTAAGGCTGGCGCCACCGCGCCAATGGCCAACGGCAAGACGATCCAGCAGCAGATCGCTGAGTTTGACGTCATGAAGAAGAGCCTCATGCGCGACCTTCAAAACCGATGTGAACGAGTTGTAGAGCTCGAGATTTCTCTTGATGAGACCCGAGAACAATACAACAACGTTCTTCGGTCGTCCAACAACCGGGCGCAGCAGAAGAAGATGGCTTTCCTCGAGAGGAACTTGGAGCAGCTGACCCAGGTTCAGCGCCAGCTGGTCGAGCAGAACTCGGCCCTCAAGAAGGAGGTTGCCATCGCCGAGCGCAAGCTCATCGCACGAAACGAGCGTATCCAGAGCCTGGAGAGCCTGCTACAAGATAGCCAGGAGAAGATGGCTGCTGCGAACCACAAGTATGTATCCCTTTATTGTACCCCTTCTGATGAACTTGACTGACATGATATCTCTAGATTCGAGGTCCAGCTGGCCACAGTCAAGGAGCGTCTCGAGCAGGCCAAGGCTGGCAGCACCCGCGGCCTCAACTCGCCAGGTGGCTTCAACTTTGCCAACGCTGGTAGCAGAATCGCCAAGCCTCTCCGAGGAGGTGGCGGCAGCAATGACGCTGCCCCAAGCATCCCCACGATTCAGAACCTTCAGGGCCAGAACGAAGGCAGCAGCAGCGGCGGCAGCAGCAGCAAGCGAGCCAGCTGGTTCTTTAACAAGTCATAGACATAATGAGGGAAAAGACAAAAGAAAGAAAGAAGAAAGAAAGAGCTCGCTGCTTTTCGTTTGCTTTTGGGCACGGCGTTGCGAGCAGATCTGGTAGACATACTTCACCTCACGACCCCTTTCATACCCCCCCTTTTTTCCATCAAATGACGCCCCCATATCGACAAAGCTCTATACTTGTTTCTCCTTCTCTTTACTTTTTAACTTGCTTTGTCCTGATTTTTCTTTTCTGCTTTTGCAAGAAGGCGATAGAGGGACGGGGTGGCTACGATGATTTGGATTTATGACAGGCATCGCAACGGGAACCATGGATGGACGGATGGTTGTTATAGGGCTGGCGCTTTGGGCGCGACTACTATGCTGTAGGTGAGGATGATGGTAGCTGTAGTAGAAGAAGCTTTGCATGAGTGTTGTCACGACCATATAGCTCAGGCATGAAGTTTTCAGAGAGTCAATTGAACATCAGCTGGAATATTTGAGCTGCGGTGTCGTCATCTCTTTTTGTGGCATAGTTAATTAGGCAGTCCTGAGGCCAGCTGAAACGCAGAGGCGGTCGTATAAAGAGGTGGGACTTGGCATAAAATTTACGAGGATCATACCCGACCAGCGCACAACCAACAAACTACTATTTATGGCCGTTACGATCTACCGGTCCCGGACCGCTTTAAAACCGGCTGCATGGTTGGCGCTTAAGTGTCAAAGTAGAAAAACAGGGATGGGTATATAGCGCTCGGAGTTACAGCAATCATTAGTTTCCAATCCATAACCCACACACCACCAGGATGCATTTCACCAATGAAGGAAAGAGACTAGACGCCCAGAGAACATGTGAGCGCTTCTTTCAACCTCCCATGACATTATGTATATCCATCTGGAAGGCATCCTGAAGTTTTGTAACAGCCTGATCCCATGAAAGTGTAAGCACACGGACGAACAGGCCTTAAAGATGCTAGGTAACCTGCTAGGCTTGACTAGATACTTGATATTCAACAGTGAAATAGGTATGTTAACATAGGATGACATTTGCTTGTGTTTATAAGATGAATGTTTAATAAGTGTTGTATGCAGCCTATTCTCTTCATTGACAAATGTCACACTTTTCCTGCCAGCGGGCAAGGTTTTGATATCCCGGGGTCTTCGCCAGGGTTTCTGCGTCCGCGTCACGCTTCACAGCCTTTCTTCCTTGATTGGAAGAGCGTGACACTGTTGAAGTGACTGTTGGTTCTGGTAGAACTGTGGCAACGATTGTTGGTTCTGAATGTACTGTTACAATGGTTGTGGCTCTAAATAAGACGGGAACAGGCTGAACTTGACGACTCCGAATAGATATAAATCAGACCTGTCCCTACCTATGCTGTAGTCCATCACCTTGATCTCTAAAGAGCAATTCTTCTAAACATTTCTTTGATAATCCTGCATTTGCCTTGAATTGTATTCTTGCTGTGGAATCGACCTTCTGTTGTATCAAAGAACATAAACCACATACCAGCCAGGTTGTGTTTCTCAAGATGGGACGAAAGCCACCTGCACCACCTTCGACCCCTTCGTGGGTGCCTCAACCCCCAGCAGGCTCGACCCGGCCAGCACGGGGCTACTTTGTTTCTGGAAACTTGGTTTGGTTCTATAGTGGTAAGGCCATCTAACTCCTTAACAATAAAGATGACCAACATATAATCTCAGAGGATACTGGCGCGTGGGAGTCCGGAACAGTTGTAGACGTCCCAGGTGTCAGTGGCAGTACAATGCACCCGTTTGTTAGTATTACCGCAACCGCTTTGCACCTTGAGGAGACCTGTTGACCATACATAGATTGAAGTTGATTCCACGGGAGAAACAATTGAAATTGGAGTGGAATTTGTCGTGCTCCGGGGCTGACATGATTGACTTTGGGCATGAGAGGATTTTATTCGAGTATCGTCTCGAAAATGGGCAGGAATATTTGAGTTTCATGTTTTATGGATAGTGCGAAGTGTCAAAGTAGAAACAAGTAGTAGGGTATCAGTTGATATATCATTGTTATTCCTTCCACTCTAAGAGCCCATCAGTCCGCCCGAAAGGAAGGATAGCTGTAGTTAGTTAACAAGAAGATTGTTACCTGACTTTCTCTTGCCATATTGTTTCTACTTATTTTCAGCATCTCAACAAATCCAACTGCGTAAGACAACTCAAGAACCTTGATCAAGACGTGCAACATGATCTAGATAGACTCAGCTTTCTCCCAAAGCATCCTCAATCCATAGCCATAGCCTTTTATCCGCCACGAAACCGGGGTTCATTTCTGACATCAGTGTAAGCTTTCTTGCTACGGCAAGGCCGTCCGACTTTTGTTTTTCGGCAAGAAAAAATGCCGACTCCTCCATCTTCTTCACCTCATCTTCCGTTTCATCATCATCGCGTAGCTCGGAAAAAAGCTGCTCGTTGTGCTGTTGCTGAGCTCTGTCGCTGAAGAGGCGCGGATAATCCATCGACTCACCGTCCTCGATTTTATACACAAGCTCATACAATGTTCTAAAGAGATCGTAATCCTGTTTCGAAAGGAGACGAACGATACGAGAGAAATACCACATCATTTCTCCTTTCTTCCAGTCATCTGGGTCGATCTTGGTAGCTCCTTGTAAGCTAAAACCTGACCTGAAGGTATCGACCTGGTCCATCGAAGGAGGAAATGATGACCCGGCTAAGCCTGGAGTGGAAAGTAACTCAGTGACAGGACCTGAGGTTGCAGAACCCCAATCAATGATGCAGGTGATGTTGAAGTTTTCGTCAACGAAGATATTACCCAGATGAAGGTCAGGGTGAGAAAGTGTAAAGCCGCCAGTTGTTGTAGAACAAAGATAAGGGATCATGTCATGCAAGAACTGGCCAGCAATGCAGTATGACAGTCGATTCTTGCTGTTCTCTGTCTTGTCGCCGATTGCTGCAAATTCGTTCCAGCGCCGTGCTGCAGCTTGGTAGCTCTTGAGCGTAGAATAGTCCAGAGAATCAGGAAGCGGAGCGAAGAAGAGGTGTGGGTTCATGAGGAGCTCTTTGGCATGAGACGTGAATGCTGAAATAAGAGATTCCAGGTACCCGACTTCGGTAGAGAACGGGCCTCGATCCAGTTCTGCTTCAAGAGAGTCTCTCCATTGCCATAGAAGCGATGGGGAGAGGCACTCGCCAATGCAAAACCCTCCCTGGCCATCCTCCAAGATTGAACCGATCTTGTCAAACCGAATCTCGGATAGACGAGACATGATAGCACCGAGCTGGCCCATTACGGTTTGCCGATCCTGAGTTGAGAGAGGAAGAAGTGGCCATGGCAATCGATATCCCTTTGGTTGACGAGATACGTCGGTCCAATCATACTCAGATAGCGCACGGCCTGGAGCCTTACTCTGAAGCATGTATGGAACCCCAATGTCGTTGACCTTGGAGCCACTAAAACAGTTAGCAACCCGAAACGCGCTCTTCTCACCATTCATACCTATACGAGTAAACCTCTGGGACAGGAATGGAGCTATGGGCTTTAAGGTATTTTAGAGTAGATGCTTCGCTCACCAGCATCTTGCAAGCAGACTCGTCGGTAAGGATAGCGGACGAGCCGGTGCGTGGGGATCGAAACACCCACTCGACTCCATCGTCAAATACTAGAAACACAACCCAATTTAGACTGCCGAATTTGGGCGGTTTTGTCACATCGCAAGTACATGGTCGACCCCGAAGTCTCTCGCCAAGGGCAAGTAGAGAGTCGAGGTTGAATTTTGCGTAGCGAAAGATCTTGTCCCTCTTCTCTTTCATGGTTGTGTATAGTGTATAGTGCACATGGAGGCTAAAAGAAAGGCAGATGGGAATGAATAGGCAGGTAGGTACCTAAGGAAAGGTCGCGTGTGGGGCTATCTGTAAATAGAAACCGGGGAAGTGATATTCTGATGGGTGAATTGCTGTGTAACTTAGTAGTACTCTACTCGTAACACACACCGATAAATAATTAACATCAAATCTACTTTAATGCCCTTCACTTCTTGTGTAGTTCATGGCCTAGACATGAGGTAGAACGTGTATAAGAGCTGCCTGGTTCTAAAACTTCTCTCTTAGCTACAATGATCTGTTATCCGCCGGTAGAAACAAGTTACGTTTGTCAAATAGACACTTTAGTTATGGTAGCGGGAGCCAACGAATCTCCCTATGATACAGGACGGGGAATAAATTTATCGACTAGGAGTATTGCGCGAGTTGTTGGTTTACATCTTCATGTCCTCATTGCCGGCACCGTCACTGGAGCCGCCCAAAGAAGCTAGGAGGATGAACTGGGGAATGATGAGAGCGACAGCGAAAAAGACGGCGGCGATGCTGACACCAGTGATCTTGACGTTCAGCATAACGATTCGGCGCCAAGCAGACTTGGAGAAGCTGGACCAGGCGTCGCGGACGGTGGCGTAACCGAGACCACCAACAACAACGGGCTCGATTCGGCCGTTGAAGGATCGGTCAAAAGGAACGATGGTGTCGGCGTCAGCGGGAAGAAGCGAGGCCTGGACACGGACGAGGACAACGTAGGCAGGAATCTGAATAGCGATCTGGAGGACGATGGCGACGATCAGGGCGGCAAGAGCGCTACCAAAGCTGTTGGCGTCAGACAGCTGAGTACCCTGCTTGGCCTGGACCAGGTATAAGATGCCAAGAGTGCCGAAGTTGGCAATCTGAGTAGCGGCCCAGTAGATGAGAGTAGGCCTCCAGGTAGCGTTGAAAGTGGACTTGAAAGGAGGGAGACGGCGCCAGAATGGAAGAAGAGAGGCGGGCGTGATGACGATGTGCACCCAGGCAGTGCTGAGCTGAACGAGGATCAGGGAGCTGACCAGGTGGGCGAAGACAAAGGGAAAGGGAACGATGCTGTAGACGGCGCCGCTGATGAGACCCGTGACGAAGACCTGGGTAATCAGGCAGGGCAAGCCGCGGAAAAGTGCACCGAAGCCACCGTGAGATCGGAGCAGGCGCCAGGTAGCTCGGAAGGACGAAGTGACGGGACGGCCCTGGGCGGCGACGGGAGCAGAGGGAGCGCCGGCGGGCTTGGGCATGCCGTCGTCGGACAGAGGCTCGACGGGGAGAGGATCGTAAGCGGGAGGCTTCTCATCTTCGACGATGGCGAGAACAGGGAAGACGGTCTCGAAAGTGTAGTTGATCTAGAGCGTGTCAGTTAAGAAGAAGAAGAAGAAGAAGAAGAAGAAGAAGAGTAAATAATGACAGTACTTACAATGACAAAGATGGGAACCAGAATGAACAGGTTGACCAAGAAGACGAGGGCAGACCAGTCGGGAAGTTGGCTGATCTCATGGCCAAGGTCTGGCACCTCGGGGGTGCTATCGCGCCGCAGGAGCAGGTTGCTAGCGTGAGACAGCATAGCTACAAATTGAAAATGAACAGAATGTGGTTCTGAAAGTCGAAATAACAAGGAAAAGAGATGGCAAAGAATAACCTCAAGTTGGAGGATGATGAGGTTTAAGTTGAGGTATGTCAAGTCGAAGTGGCTCTGCTGGGGCCTTTATTCCAGGCAGATCGTCCACTGAAACTACCTAAGGCACCGCTGCGGGCTGACATGGAGGGTGACACATGGCGGATACAGCAGGGGGACCCGGGGGCGATATGATGCACAGCCCCCGCCGTGAATTGATCGACGTACAACCCCCCAATTGCACTTTGAGCCAAGACGATGAACAAGCAGTTGATAACTATTATAGCGACATTCATTCTAAGCTATGAGTCTATGACTATTGTCTCTGATCAAGTTTGATCTTTTATGATCAGCATTTGGCCCCCTTGTTCTAGTGCTCAGTCGGTGATTTCCGGATTAGGCAATATGCAAGAAGGATCCTCAAACCTGGAACGTCAGCCTCAAGACCCTTCAAGCGGAGGACTACGTAAGCTCTTGGCCAAGTAACTCAGTGTTGGGAATATCTGTGAACTACTATATGTACATCGCTATACATGCAGCAATGTAATAAATCTTTTGATCTTTTGTGTGACTGTAATTAACATAGGCTTCTACTCTTCGACGCTGAATCTTCCGGTTTCACGGCGTCCAAGGATCCTGTCCCTGGCGCTAGGGCCCTAGTCCAACAGCTGCCTCATGTAGCATGCCAGATTCCGATGGTATTAGAAGTATTGATATCTTTGATGATTTTATTTCTTTTCTTAACAGGATAGAAAAAGAATTAGAATATATCGCTATATCCAAACTGTCTCGATATCTATAAATGAGTATGGGTTTTTGCTGAAGTCCTAAAGTCCGAGTCTAGGACTATTGTTGGTCAGCACCGGGCCAACCTGAAACCCTGAACTACTCTTTTGGATGATATCGTTGTTGGATAGTATTTCAACTTGAAACGCGTATACATATGGTTTCAAGGTGTCTTACTATCACTTGTTGCTGTATGCCAAATGTATTCATTTCATAACTCAATTTACCTACATATTCATAAACGAGAAGTGGATAAAGAAACGATAAGTACCTAAGCTGCCCCGCCTGCAGCTCAGGGTTGAAATCAACGTCACTGGCAGGACGCAGGGTCCTCCAATGGAAGTAATAGCTGCTTCCCAAACCTCACCATCGGCCGGAACAACTCCCGGAGCTTTCATCACCTCAGTCTGAATACCCTCTACTCTCAACTTAGCCTATATCATGTCCGCTTTCGAGATACCAAACCTCCTCAGTTCCCTCCGAAGCGCACGCGGAGGTGCTCGTGGTCGAGGCAGAGGCAGAGGCGGCCATGGTTCTTCATCCGTCACCCACGAGGCGACGATCCAAGGCACTGACACAGACGCTTCTGTCTCGAGACTGAGCGTAGTTGATCTTGGCTATTTAGACGATCCCTACGCTCAGTACTTTGTCCAGAGCAGCGATGGTCCTGCACCCAGGCGTCTGCCCATCATCAACCGAGGTGCGCTAGCCTACACCATCCGTCAGGTCTAAGCTGAACCAACTTTATATAGGAACATATACTCGTACTGTTTCTCTGGACACCCTGATAGAGTCCTTCTTAAACGAGAGTGAAGGCGCTGAGCCAGGCTCTTCGCCAAAGCAGATTGTCTCGTTAGGCGCTGGGACTGATACGCGGCCTTTTCGATTATTCGCTGCAAAATCTCGCCCTGGACTGGTCTATCATGAGCTTGACTTTGAAGTTGTCACTTCAAAGAAACTAAGGACTGTACAAGCTACACCTGCGCTGAGAAACATTTTGACCAACTCTACTCAAGTAACGGAGCGATCTTGGTCAAGTAGACCTCCAGGGGGTGAATATTACTGCCATGGCCAAGATCTGCGAAGCTTTTCTCTGCCCAGTGCTCCCAAGAAGGAAGATGACTCTCAGCCAATACAGGATCAACCTGCTGTCTCTATCCCCGGTCTGCGCACCGACATCCCTACACTGCTTCTCTCAGAATGCTGTCTCTGCTACCTCGCTGTCGCCGAGGCCTCCGATGTGATTAGCTTCTTCAGTTCGCGTATACCCAACCTTGCTACAGTTATTTACGAGCCTATCCGCCCAGATGATGCCTTTGGAAAGATGATGGTGTCTAATCTTGCAGCTCGGCGCATCCAGATGCCCACGCTGAGGATGTATCCTACGCCCGAGGATCAACAAGCACGAATGACCAAGGCTGGCTTTGAGGTGGTTCATCATATGACTATTGAAGACATCTGGCAAACTTGGGTATCGCCGGAGGAAAAGCAGCGCGTGGACTCGCTAGAGGGTTTGGATGAGGTGGAAGAGTGGAAGCTGTTGGCGGCGCATTACATTGTGGTTTGGGCGTCAAAAGGGAGCGGGTTCGGATCCTGGGCTAGTGTTGGAGGTGGTGCATAACCTTCCGAAATCATAGAATATGACCGAATCATCATCGAAGTTGGTCACTTTTTGCGAACATGTTCACTTTGCCCGTTACCGATTGTGATCTGGCTGTAGATTGAATGAGCGTTTAGACCTTTAAGCCTATGAGTCTGACGTGACCATAGTGTAAGTTTAATTATATGGATATGGATTTATTGGTTGTATGAGTCTTGATGATCACCAACGGAATCAGAACGAGGTACCAATAAACAGCGAGGTACAAAATCATGAATATTGGTATAAAAGAAATTGCCCAACGCCAGGCCATGCGTCTCTATTGCTATCCCAAAAGCAAAACCCAACGCTCATGCTTCGATCAGGTCGGGCGTAGCAGGTCCAACGCCTCGCAGCAAAACCACAGTGTTGCCGCTCTGCAACGCAGTCCCAACCTTCTCATTGTACTCCAAGATCCTCCCGCCTTCCACGTGAAAGACGCGCAGCTTGTCCTTCTCGTCCGAACTCTGGTTGTTGATGTTCTGGACCTGAAGACTCCTCGCCGCAGCGTCTAGCACTCGTCCTATCACCCAGTCCTTGTTGTAGAAGAACTCTCCTTTGGGAAACTTGGCCTTTGCAGTCTCCGCCTCAGCCTCGACATAGATGTATACCCGCTTCTCCACGGGTATCTTGTCGTCGCCCTTGGCTGTCTTCTTCAGGTTGTTTACGGCAGCGATCCGTGCCGAGGCAGAGCTGGGTTTTGGTTTGGGAAGTGCTCGACCAGCTTGCTCCTTTTTGGCTGTACCCCAAGCGCGAAGTTTGTCGAGCGCTGATCTTGTTCTCTGGCCAACGTCGAACTGTGCTGGACGGGCTCCAATGGGTACAAGATTACTACAGTTGTGGTCCTCCTTTAAGCGATGCTTCAGGCAATAATCTCGGTTGCATGTTTGGCAATGCACGCCAGGCGTTAAAGACGTGCCAATAGTGGTCTTGCATTCAGGCGATGCGCATGGCTTCTGGGACACCTTATCCCTCAGAACCTTTCCCTGTCCGATAGACGGCTGCGAAAGCTCTCTGAGCCGCTTCCGCTCCGCCCAAGCACCTGGATTTGCGCAATGGTGAGCTCCTTCAGTTCTGTGGTCGAGACAGAAAGTCTTCCGGCAGGACTGGCAGAAGAAAGGGAGGAAGTCGAGCTGATTGCAGTAGTCATATTCGCAGTGCTTTCCAATCAGAGTAGCCTCGTTCTTGTCGTCCATCTCGACGTAGCTGGTATCCTGAGCTTCTGGGGTTCTTGATGACGCCATGATGAAGGTTGGGCGTGTTTAATAAAAGCGACAAAGAGGTTGTGTGAGTCGTAGGCAGAGGTGCCGTCGCAAGTCCTGGTGAGTTGATGACAGATGCTAAAGGCGGCGGCGAGGAAGCGTCTGGAAGGGTCCGTGTCTGTATGACCAAGCTTGGCGTATCACGAGCAAGCTTGCCACAGGGTAACGACCGAATATGGACACGCAATGTACTGTAACTGTACTATGTAGCTCGCGAATGTACAATTTGAGATCTGTGCAACTATAGGAGGCTTGTTTAATATCCGTGTTGGCGCACAGCCACCTCCAGGAGTAAATCGCGGGGTCTTCCCCCACCGACACCCAAATATTTACTTGGCAACCATGTAAAGCCAGGGGCCAACCAGTAACTCAGACAACGCTTGGTCTATTTGAGATCGACTATGCATCGTCTATCTGCCATGCTTTGTATTAACATTGAATCATGAGATGAGTGCCTTCCACCTCTCCTGAACGCCAGATATGTTCTACAATACTCGTATCACAGCTCCTTCTCCTTGATTGGCTTCTTCTGCAACAAGTCTTCGCGACCTGTCACAGGCGCATTTCCTACAGCGCTTTTGCCTCCGAATGTTTCAAACCCTTTATGGAACGCCCATTCAACCGCATGCTCGACTGGCTCGTCGAACATAGCTGGGAGGAAGGGGACCACTGCGAGACCAAGGCCGATCGGACCCCATGTTCGAAGCGTCTTGTTCTTCAGATCCTTCATGGCTCGACCGGAGTATCTCACGACACTGTGGATCGTAAAAGCAGGAAGTCCCATACTTGCGACGCTCTGGAAGATTGCGCGCTGCACCATGACGGTCCGGTAGTCTTCGAGTGGTGACACCGTACCCGGCTCGATCGCCCGCGTCTCGATAGCCGGTAGGCCAGTGATCTTCTCTTGTCGAGGGGTGAGCTGCACCTTGGGGTCCAATACGCGCTGGTTGTGCCAGTATGACTTGTAACCCTCATATGAAACATCACCGATGAGATACAGCCAAGACACACCATAGGCTCCACGAACGAGATTCGGGTGTGCTACTGGTCTGAATGATTCGCCGATGTCGCTCGTATAGGCCACATATCGATGCGCGGAAAGGAGGATCGTCCGGATTCGTGTGGCATAGGCGGCATATCGAAGATTGCTATCTGTTGAATCCGGGGCGCTGTATTTGATTAGCTCGCGTCGCCAGTCGCATCAATAAAGCTGAACATACTATCCCTCCGTTATCTCGTTGACAACATTTCCGCTCTTATCAGTCTGGTTTGCGACTTTCTGTAGGCTCTTGGAAAGCTGCTCTGTCGCAGGAAGCTTCTCGGCAATAGTTTCCTTGACCTGTGTCGTCTCCTTCTTCTCCTCCGGCTTGGAGTCCTTTGATTTCCACAACCAAGACATGGCTCCTAATGCGTAAACAGAAAGTAAAGAAAGGAAGTGAGATTTAACAAAGTTGCATCTTCGGAAGAAAAGCCAACTTCCAAGGCAGAAGTTGCTTTACATTTTGGTGGCCCGCAGCTACCCTCCCTCCAGCAGCTTCCATTTGCCCACTGCAAAAGTCACGGTGACGTAGATCCGATCGAACCCGATCTTGAGAAGGTCCTCCGGAGAATAGCCGCCGACTCCGGCTCAAGCCCCTTTAGGCCTGCAATTCCAGGCACAAGCTCCAGTCCGATTTTGAGAGCTCGGCAAAGTATCTCAACCGCGACACTTTGGACATCCACCCATTGCCCTCCGCATACCACCCAATCCGTCCTTTTCAGTCCCGTCCTTAATACACAATGGCTGGAGCCGCTTACTACACCATTGCCGGCAAGCAGGTCGCTGGCCACTACGTTCGTTCTCCCGCAATTGCGCCCGCCGTGACCCGGGAACATGCCCATTGATACTGACCTAAACCAACAGCTTGCCATGGCCTGGTTGGGCACCCTCTTCGCCGGTGTCAAGTATGCCACCTCTGGCAGCTCAGCCAAGCCCACTGCCACCGCTGCTCCCCCGATCAACGCCTCCAGCTCTGACGAGGCCGATTTCATCAAGTGCGCGAATTCACAAGCCAATGCCAGATTGCCACGGACTAACCGGGAAACAGGGACTTCCTTGACCAGCAGGACAAGAAGAATTAGACGGTTGACTCGAGTACGGTGGTGTCGCGGTTATTTGGATGCGGTGTACGTTTATAAGTCATGGAGGCATGAGCTGTCCATCGAGCCGGGCAGCCGAATTCAGATACCAACAAAAAGCCGGTTTAGCCAATTGTGGCATAACGACTCTGAAGGAAACGTTCTCCCAAATTACTGTGAAGCGTTTGAGCATGCGATGCAACTGGGTCCGACTCTAGAATCATTGAGCATAAACTGAGGGCTGGATGTTGAAATGTTGGCACTTGCGTCCCATGTCACTTTTTCTACCGAATGTGTTCCTAAACTCTCACTTGGTGAATTCACGGTGATGGGGAGTCTGGCGTATTATCAGCAGCATCAGACTCATACACTACAGGTGATCCTATTTTGACAGTCTATCCAATGCTTCAGTGTGGCTTGTTTTTGGCCTCATTTTATCATGAAGTCAAAATACAGTATTCTGGTTCGTAGGCAAAATATTGCGATGCCGAACTCTTTAGAAACCTCCCAAACTTGACCTTGCATTCCAAACTTTGTCTGTTTAGACGTTGATTTGCTTATAATCTGAGTGTATCATGTGAACTGATTAAACAGATGCATAGTAACATTGAATATTGGCAGATGTAAGCTTTAACTTCAATTAACTCCTATTTGGTTATGCATTCGACTTGCCTGTTGTGCTGTGCTTTTTCCCTGTCAGTGATCCATGTTAGAAACATTGATAACCACGATAAGCATGGATGCACCAATTGTTGTAAGAGCTGTGAACCACAATCTCTCTCATATTAAAACAGCGTATATTGGTATACATTAATTCTCTCGCTCTATTATGTGCAATTCCAATAATCCCATGCTACTATAGTTACAGACCCCATTTTTCTCCGAGTACAACTCATCCAACAGCATACATATCATCACCGAGATACATACTCTAATGATGCTTGTCCTGTCCGACCTAGCTGCCACATCCTTATAGCAGTCATAGTAACCATAAGAGACCATCGGTGTCCTAGGCTCTGCTGTATTCCCCTGTCTGAAAACTCAATCTTGCAAGTTTTCCACGCCGCTTCTTTCCATGATGCCATCGCAAGGTGTTCCAGAGGTGCCCTGATATCTCCAACGCGGTAAAGCTTGAACTCGTAGCAGTACTTGGAATCCATCACTGCCTCCGCTGGGGTCATACACCATTCGAATTCCTCTCGCACAAAAGCGCTTTCTGGATCACCATCGGTTTGTCTTGTCTCCGTTCCCCATCGGAAGATAATGGTTTGTTCCCTCCCCTCAAACTCTCCTCGCACGATCTCCATGGCTGGTCTGTTGTCGTGCTCTGATCCAGGTGCCGCGGATATGTTGATAACGCTCTCCACAATGCCCTGCTGCGACAAGCCGTCTCGCAACGTATCGCCAGCCGCTGCTAAAATTGGGTCCTTGCCAGATGGTCCGTTGTGTAGAAGCAAACAGGGCTGATTAGACCCACGACTCAAAAGCCCAGAGTGCTCTGTTACAGCAAACATTTTTGATTCAGATTCATTTCCGAGAAAAAAGGTTCGCAACTTGTTCCATTGCCATGAGATTTTCAACAGGCGTGGTATGGGACGGTACGGCGAGCTTACACACTCGCTGACTATGGCTTGGGTTGATGGCGTGAGGGAGTTGAAAAGAGCGAGTCTGGTAGAGCTAGATGTTGTTGAGGCTGCTGTTGATGATCTCGCGGTTCCTGGTGCTCTGCCTTGTGGTGATAGAGCACCGTTTTGATCTTCCCAAGCACTGGTCATGTTGAGCTGGGGATCTGCCGGGGACAGGGAATATGCGTAGAAGGTTATGTGCTAGCAAGAGAGGCGAATTCGCGACTGTATCCGAATCTCTGATTGATCCAATGTCCTGAATGGTGAAGTAAAAACACTGTAGACAGCTTTTCAGGTATGCAAAGGAGCAAAAATACTTACATAGAGTAGATATTGATCTGTCGGCAGATCGCCATCCAGAACAAACTAGCGCATGTGGCGACAAGGTTTAACTTAGAGCCGGGTATCCTGAAGAGGAAGTTCACGAGCATTGGAGCCGCTAGTATAAGCTCTAGTTTGTTCTATCATGAGATTCTTGGCCATTTTGTTCGGAAATAGCTGAGATAAGGAGACACTTGTTCGCAAATATAGCTCTCTGCTCCGAAATAAGGCAGTATCATGACTCCTTTTTCAATCTCTTGCCCCATTGTTTTGACGCACCAGAAGAACTAGAGCTGAGCTTGGCTTTCTAAATTGATTCTTTCAGTTGGCCATCATGTTGACCACTACTACCTAGATACTAACCCAGGTAGTAAGTATAGTATAAGCGCTGCTGACAGAATGCCATTGCGTGGTAGCGGCAGTTCAATTGCTGCACATGGCTCTTTGCAATTTGCATCAAGGATGGGAGTTATAAAACCCATTTTATAGCACCCCGCCATGCTTATGTCCGTGACCCATCCATGCCTGTCCCTGTGGACATGCTTCTATCAAAGTTGACTTGGAAACGAGAACTAGTGATCAGTCTAGTACATTAGCGAGGAGGCATATATCGAGGGTTTTGCCAATGCTTGCGATTACGGACTGCATTTTAGGAGGTTTTTGATTCAACTCGATATCAAGCGGACTGTTTCCTCCGCTTTAATTAAATATTATTTTTCCCACTCAGTATGATTTCTCAATAACTTCCTCTTACGTCTAGGTGTCCTGTATTTGCACTGCATACCCCGCTTACCTAATGCACTCAATTAATGCACCTGCCGGGTTATTCACTTGCAAAACATCACGTGACTGTCTTCGTAAGCTTTCATCCTCCCCCGCCATCGACATTCTCGCCTCGACATTCATCAACTATCTCCTTAATCGAAATCCCACCTCCTTCAAACGCACGTCCTTCGGATACAACGATAGCCTCTCCATCCCCAATACCCCCAAAATCGAGAACCCACACCTCAAGGAGATAGCCGTCCTGGGCATGTCGGCTGCTACCACCGACCCGGCCCTTGTTGCCGCACCCGCCCCGGACCTCTCTCCTGTCGATGCTGTCGGCCACGACGTCGTCTCACCTGTTGATCATGTTGGGGAGCATGTCGGGGCGTCGCCCAAGGAGAGGCACTCTCTCACTCTAGATCAGCGTCGAGCTCTACGTCGCTGGGCGAATAGCCAGCCTGTCCGTCCTTCTCATAAGGCATGCATTGAGTGGTTCTACTCGCAGTACGGCCAGCAGATTAGTCAATCTACCGTGTCGCATTCCCTCTCGCCCAAGTACTCGCGCCTAGATAGTGACAACCCTCAGTTGTCAGGTTCCCGCTTGCGTTATGGGAACTGGCCTGACGTAGAGAAGCTCGTCCTCATATGGTACCAGCAGGTTCAGGCATCTGGCCGCCAGCCTACGAATGAAGAGCTAGGTGACAAGGCAAAGACTATCTTCAACCAGCTACCGCGGTATAAGGATGAAAACCCTCCTGAATTCTCGCCTGGTTGGATACATCGGTTCAAGAAACGATATGGCCTTTTGATTCGAAGACAACGACGCCATGGCGACGGCGGCATAAATCCTGCCGAGGATATCGCTTATCTAGCTGATTGCATCCCCCGATTCATGAACATTGCTTCTGATACCAGTCCTGCTGCAATCAAGGAGGAAGTCCTGCGCGTCGTCGGCATTGAGCCTAACCTCAACACGTGTGCCTTGGTGCGAGATGAAATCGTTAGAAGAATAACTGGTCCTCAGCCGGCGCCGCCTCCTCCTCCTATGCTCACTCACGACCCTCCTGCAATCCCCCCTCCTCAACCGGACCAGCCTATCTATGCTGATGATGACCCTGAAGTTGTCCTACAGAATGCTTTGCGCCAGCTCCAACAAGAAGAGCAAACTGCAGAAGAGCAGGCGGCGGCTGTGCGCGAGGAGCGTGATCGTGCGGAAAGAGCTGCACTCCCACCGGCGGGCATCATGACGACTCCCAACGGGCGTGCCTCGTCTGTCCATCGCTACACTGCTACACCAGCGCACGACTTGGGTACAGACCTCACTCTTACTCCGATAACATCGGATACTCCTGTTGCTCGAGACGACAGACCTTTACGATGCCCATTTTGCGTCAATCAGCGGATGTTGCGCTCTATCAAAGAAGCCGTCGAGCATCTATCCACTCACGTTGTCGTATGATTGATTGTTATTTGGAAGTTTTAGACAGAACCGGCCTTTTGCAAGCCAGAGCCGATTGATGAGTTGACTTTGGAGTTCAGGGGGCATCATAATGTGGAGTTTGAGATTATTGTTCACCAGGACAAATGTAACTGATTTTTGAGGGAAATTAATACCACAAGTATTACGAGTTGAAACCACACTCCTTTTGTTTAATTTTTCAGTGAAAGGCTCACATATGTCTACCTTGGGTACTATATAATCCAACATGGCTCATGCTATAAGAGACCGCTTGCTTTCAGCGCCTTCATGACCTCATCATTTTCCTGCTTGGCTTTGCTTCTATGCTTCTTATTCTCATCTGTATTGATATAATTCACCCAGAATTTGAGACCTTCCAGACCCTCCTCTCGACACAACTCTCCTCTTTCTTCAGCCATGAGCAGTTCTTCCTCTGCAACGCCGAGACTCCAACCAAACCGCTCAGCAGCTTCCTGCGCAGTGACTCCACGGCCAAACTCCTGCCAGTCCCAGGGTACATCGCGATCCGGCGGGAACTCGTGCAGATCTCGCAGCCATGCAAGTATGGCCCTGACAGTGGTTCCGTCGGTGCGGTCGCGGCTCTGGACAACCATGACACCGCTGCGAAAAGTGCGCAGGCGAACAGGAAGCTTGAGTTTGCTCCAGAGTCTAGCAGCTTTCTCAAAGTCCGCTGGACTGACAAGCTCAACTCCGCCTCGGGCCCGGTTGAACATGGCCCAGAGATCAACCAATGTGATGATGCCGCCGGCCTTCTTGAGTACACCCCTGGAGTCGTCGGTGAGGAACTCTGCCAAGTTTCTGGCCAGTTCCGACAAGTAAAGGGATTCGGAGCTTCCGCCACCCACAATGTCCTTTGTCGTGATGAGTCCGAGCTGGCTAGCTGACTCTGCCAAAATAGCATTCTCCTCGGCGGACGCATTCCCTTGGCCATTGTTTGTTTGTCGTGCGAATCGCTCTGCAAGCGCGATGACCTCCTTGGCGGATGACATGAGAGCCTCCAGATCCTCAAAAGCACTGCCTATTAGCAGTTCATTGTTCTTGCGCATATTCAACCCCAGCTGCTCCAGGCCTGCAATGCCCACCCCCTTTGTCCGCCCGCCTGGGGTACCGCTTGCTGCATCATTTGGTCCTTCGTCTACTGCCCGACTGTTTGGAGCGGGCGGTGCATCGCGAAGAAGCCATTTCCGCTGTGTCATGGATCCTTTGAGTCGTTCATAAAATATCTTCTCGCCCCCTCTCCGGAATGAAATCTTGACACATTCAGGGGCGTCGCCTCCATTCTTGCTAGCCTTGCTCTGGTCAAGAACGGGACCTGGAGAGTCAGTCCTAACAGTATCTGATGCCGAGCTTTGGTGGATGGGAGATGGAACGTTTTCGGAAATCAAAGGACCACCGCACATCTCGCATGTCATCAGTGATGGGTGATTTGAGAAAGTGCACCGAGGACATTGGAATGAAGCAGTTGGGTTTGAACCATTGGACAGGTCAGGCAAACTCGAAGTTGGCGTATGGTCCAAGTTCTCGGATAGGGGTCGGGCGCCAGAGTGAGCTGGTCGCAAAGGAAGGGGGGAAGTAAGCGCTGGCGATGGGGCTGGACGGTTACTCGCACCAGAGATCGCTGCCTTGAGAACATGAGATAGTGTCGGTTTGATTCCACAAGCTAAACAAGGAGGGAGAGGCGTGTGGGCGTTGGCTGAGGCCGGATCGAAGTTGGAGGGGACGGGGTTTGAGAAACTGCATATTGTGCAAACCCAAGTCGCGCTCGTAACAGCTGGAGGTTCTGGAGGCGGTCGGTAGCCACTTTCTGAGAGTCCTGGTGATCCAGAGGTGTGCCTTTGTGAGCTTGATGCATTCGATATAACACGGCTATGGTAGGATGACCGTTTTGGAGGCTTTGGGAACAGAGTCACCTTGGCCGATGACTTGAGGAAGCCGGCATAGAACTCGTAGCGTTCTACATCTTTTAAATCCAAGGCAACGGAGTTTGTGCGAGGCTCTTGCTTATCAACATAGCAAACTCGATGCGACGTCAAATAAACTTGCCCATTTTGCTGATTAGGGAGCTTGAATTTGCTTTGCTCATGTTAGCTCAACCTTCAGCCTTTAACCGCCCCGCCAGAGCAACTTACCCCTCATACAAGCCAACGTTATCCTGAACAAAGAGGAGCACCTCATCTGGGAGATAGGAGGGCCGTAGTGCGGTTGTCAAGTCGATAGGTTTTAGAAACATTCGTCATGGAGGTCAAGACGAACCTCAAGGATGTGTTTGATAGGTGGCTGAAGGATGAGTGATGATGCAAGTGTGGCTTGCAGCAAACAAAGACCAGACTGCAGGAGGTGTGAGTAATATGAACGACTAGCTAATGGTCTAAAAGACTGATTGTTCTTATTGCTCTTTGTCTGAAATTAGAAGCAAATTCGTTATCCTCGAGTCTAAAGCACTTGAATGTCGTCGAGTGATGTCTTCCAAGGCACGCGAGACTTGACCGGCCCCTCCAGGGTTGGCGGCCCCACCACAGATGATAAGCTTCTAAACCACAGAAGCCTCACCTTGCCTAACCTAACCTAGAATAAGCGCCACCCTCGGAAGGTAGTTGTTCCGTGATTGAGCAATCTCACCGCCACCGTCTCGCCTCGACCACGAAAATACCTCCCAAAGGAAACCTCCACATTTCTAACTATCAACGACAATAACCGCTTCTGCCATCATCAAGCCTGGCGTCATCTTTAAGCCCCCTGCCTATTTTGTGAAACTAACCTCTCGCACCGCTAGCATTCCGTCGCCATGATGCCAAGTTGGCCAGCGCAGCAAGCGCCCAGCGTAACCCAGCAAACCGTACCAGCATCCTACGCCTACCCGACGAGTAAGTCATCCGCAAAGACTCCTCCACGCTCGACAGGCCTGACCCTCGACGCAGATCCAGCCTTCATTCCCGTTGCCGTTCGTCAAGGATTCAGTCAATACGGAGCTCCAGCTGCTCCCTATGCCGGATACGTGCCTCCTCCGCCCCAGGTGCAACCCCAAATGTCTCCCGCTTCGTCCGTGAATGGTGTAACCACAGCACCTGAGCAAGCCAAGTCCAAAGTGGAGTGGCCCGAATCTGTTCGGAGTTATGTTCAAAGATCTTTCCTTCCCCAGAATGACGAACCTACCGTGTCTCGTGCGGATATCGAGGCTAAGCTTAAGAGCACCATCGGTACTGCGAAGGAGAACGGCACGTTATACACAATCGACTGGGACAACATGCCCCTTCCACAGGCTCTAGTCAAGGCCGAACGTGATGCGGATATCAAGCACAATCTCCATACCCCTGTTCGCGATCCCCTAAACTCCAAGAAGAGGAAATCCAACGATTTTTCCAATGATGACAACTCCCAGCCACCGTGGCGTACTAACTCGCGGTCTTCACTTGAGGACCGCATCTCATACCCCTCCCCCGAAAAACGTGCTTCCATGGACGAGCCCCTACCGAAATCAAGTAAGTTCCAGAAGGAAGCCAACAAACGCAAGCGCCGGTTCGACAACGAGTACAAGGCTCTCAGATCCCCCAGCCCGCCTCCGCCTTCATCTGGACCTATAGTTGGCACATGCGAGGTACTTGAGAAGAAGTATCTTCGTCTTACTGCTCCTCCAGTTCCGTCTAAAGTCAGACCCGAGCGTATACTACGTCAGACCCTGGATCTTCTGAAAAAGAAGTGGAAGCGAGAGAGCAACTACTCGTACATTTGTGATCAGTTCAAGTCCATGCGACAAGATCTGACCGTGCAACATATCAAGAACGACTTTACCGTTTCTGTGTATGAAATCCATGCCCGGATTGCCTTAGAGAAGGGGGATATTGGTGAGTATAATCAGTGCCAGACACAGCTACGATCGTTGTATGGCATGGGCCTCAAGGGCAACCCCATTGAATTCAAGGCGTATCGCATTCTTTACTTTATCCACACCGCCAACCGAACCGGCCTAAACGACACTTTGGCAGATCTAACAGCAGCAGAGAAGGAGGAGAAGCCGATCAAACATGCACTGGATGTGCGATCTTCACTGGCGCTGGGAAACTATCACAGGTTTTTCCAGCTTTACCTAGATACCCCTAACATGGGCGCATATCTCATGGACATGTTTGTTGTCCGAGAGCGGCTTGCTGCGTTGTGCAATATTTGCAAAGCGTAAGTTATTCTTTCACCTCCAAATCGTCGAATCCTTACTAACTGCCTCCTAGATACAAGCCGGATGTCAAACTTCGCTTCATCACTGAGGAACTCGGTTTCGAGTCTGATGCTGATGCCGCCCAGTTTATCATCGATCATCAAGGTCAACACTTGCTGGAAGACCGGACGGACTACATCGCGTTTCTGACTGGCAAAGCCGGTTTCCTCTTTGAGGGTGCACGCAATTCCGCATTCCGCAAGGTTGACATCAAGGGCCAGATCTGAACCTTGTGTGCATTTCTTTTCGATTTTCTTTTCTTTTCATTTTTCCTGCGACTTGACACCAACGTCTCATCGACTGAGACTCTGCCGTCGTTATGTTCATCGACGATGCATGATGATACCTTTCACTTGAGTGATGTGTGTTCATCCATTTAGACACGACTACGGCGTTTTATACCCTCTTTTCTGCTTACGTGGCATCGAACTGCTTACTATTTTTGCGCCAACTTGAGGAAGCATGTGCATAGTTTTACCTATGCTGCTTACCCCGGGACTTGATCAATTAACCATAGCCTCCATACCAGCACTCGGCTCGACTTTCGATAGGAGGCGACGCTTTTGTTGTATGAAGAATCACAAAATTGGATGGATAGGAGGGAGTTTAGACGCAATGGAATTTGCATGGGCTGGGATGGGATAAAAGCCTTCGACCAACTGGCTTCTGGTGCCGTTGGGGTCAGTGACTGATCAGTTGCTTGCTGGCAGTCATGATGTTGATGCTGTACTGGTCTTTCTACTTTGCCCCAACACGGACCAGGACGCTCTTGATGTTGGTGCTTGGAGTTTGTGGAGTTGTGATTTGGTAGTTTTAGTTGAACAGTAATTGATTTCATTCCGACAATTCATTGAGACGTGTTAATGAAGTGTTGGTATCACCGAATATGACTAGATTTAGTCAGGAAGTGCTGTGTTGTGGTGAAATGTTGACTACCTAGGTACCTAAGTGATTAATGCTTTATAAGCCACTTTATTTGCACATTTTCTCGAGAACGTGTCTCTTGCCCGCTGGCGCAATGGTTTGGGCTCAGATCCACCGTTGTGCGAGACGTCCACACTGTGTTTGAACTTACGCTTGCCTAAGCGTGTCCTGTTCGAATCCCAGCCATAACTACCGCTATCTACTGTTGAAACTACTGAACAAACTGTGTTTACCCCACCTTGCTTGATCACCACTGGTTGGCGGTCTCACCTCATAGCCTACTCCACGAGGCTCAAAACCGTGGACAATTGTGTAAAAGGCCTTTGGTAGTGCCTTTCAAGTGCTGTGTTGAATCGAATCTAGGGAGCCCAACTGCAAAGGAAGGGCGGGAGGCACGTTCTCACTTTTTGATTTATCTTTTGAAATCATACATGTGTTTCTTTTATTCGCAAGTAAAAGATATTTCTGTTACTTTTTTATTTTTATTTTTATATATTGGCTTGGAGTAGATAGATGCTTTTAATACCTACTTCGTGCATCGCGAGAGTAGCTGTCTGGGTTTTAGAAACCTCCCCCGTGGACAGTCGTCCTCCGAAACCAAGATAAATCCCTGTAGAAGAGAAATATTCGGTTTGAGAAAATTTTAGCTTGAAACCACTTGGGCAGGGAGTGCCAAAAGTGTCGGGATGTTTGCCAAGGTCTTGGTCTTGGTGTTGTGATCTTTCTTAAGTATTCGAATGAGAGACATCTTGCAGTTGATTGACGACAAGGCGCCAAATTTGTCCGCCGACAGAGACGGGAGATTGGCACTCAAGATCAGGGCCCAGGACAGCGGAAAACGGCGCCATCGTGGCTTTGGCGGGGGACGCTCCCGGTGGATAAAGGCTGGACAGGGGAGTGATCGACTGGATCGTGGAATGGATATACGTGAAGGGTCGATATGTCGCGTGTCAAGAAGGATTTGCAGAGAGGCATAGCATGAGCCGATGATGGAGAAGCATCATCGCAGGTAATAGGAGGAGTTAATGGCCTCGTGCAACGTGACACTCGGTCTATTGTTTCTCATCATCACTAGACGCTTGGACGGGACTCTGCCTTGAGCTTGAGCTTGAGCATGTCCGGAGTGCAGATATGATGTGAAGTGCGCGCGCGGCTGTTGGTTGCACACGACACCATCAGCGTCAGGTGGCTGTGTCTTTATGCGAGGTGAGTTTCGGGTGTTTTGTGCTTTGTTATGCACAAAGGACTGGGACTGAGCCACGCCATTATCCGTCATGGCGGGACAGTCTATAGATAAAGGTCTTGCTGAGGCTGGATATGATGCCTCGTCGACCATCTCGATTCATGAATCCTCAAAGCGTGGCCCCCCTGCGTCCTGTAGGTTACTGATCCCTGTCCATTTCTTGCAGTTCCCTTGGGCGGGAAATTTCTCAACCAGCACAAGCGTCTGATTAGCGGCATCGGAAGATACAAGGACCCTGTTAAATAGTCTGTGTGTATTCGATCCGGTGGAAATCACGCTGGGACGCCCTCCCCTTGAATAATCTGCCCGGGGATGAGCGAAGAGAATGAGACAAGGTCGACCGGTTGGCCCGAGTCATCCAGGTTTCTGTGCGGTGGGAGGGGCTGGATATGATGGGGATTGGCTCTGTAAGCGGACTGCGCAGATGCGAAATGCTCTCTGGGTGGTGTTTGTGCATCGTCTATTCGAGCTTACAGTACCTCGAAGCGCTCAATGGTGTGATGTATTGGACTGTCAGACCTGGCCGGCGCCAAACGATAGGGAAGCTAACTTGTTTAGCACCAGGAGCTGAGGTCGAGGTTGAGCTTCAGGCTCAGGCTCAGGCTCAGGCTCAGGCTTAGGCTGTCAGTTCTCATCAGAATAAGCACATCCATCCATCCATGTTTAAAGCCTGTGGTTGGAAGCGTCTGTGAAAGTCACGGACCGCCATCCATCGTATCATTGTCATTTAACAGGCTCATGACTACAGTACATTCGAGTACTCTAGCATTGTGTTCTTGCCTCTCACGCTTCTATTGGACTGGCTTTCGTATACAGTAAATTCATCACTTACAAACAAGACGCTGAGGGTGCCAAGTTCAAATGGGAGGGAACCCCTCCATCCATCCCATTCATCACCCCACCTCCAAGAATTGGCCTCTTAATTTGTGCCTCTGATTTTCTGAAACCTTCTGGATCGGCTGGAGTATATGCCGATTATGCCATAGCACTGAATCGAGTACATAACCAATAATCACAGATTCACTGATGTCAGGATAGGAGCAGCTCCGTGTCCCTCAGTTGCAGGTATATAGATAGGTATCTGAACGAAGCAAATCATCAGACGGTTATCAAGCACAGCAAAGCAGAGCAAAGCAAAGTGGAAAAGAAGCAAACAAAATCTACCAGCTACGATTACTTATACATCGACAATTCTTCTTATACATCTGCCATTCTTAAACCTCAAGACTTCCACCTTAGCTAACGCAATCACTTCCATCAAACGTCCCCTCGCTAGGTCACCTTCTCCAGCGCCTACCTAGCCAGCCAGCCAGCCCCACTCAGGCTGCCCCCCGCCGCTGTGCGACCCCAGGCGCTCACTGTAAGGTACAGTAACTCGAGGTGGCCCCTCTGTTGCAACGGCGCCGCTGCACTGCACTGGCCTTTGCGGTTAGGTACCTGGCAGTACAAGCGGATTTGATCGAAATAAGGTAGCCCAGCCCGTCGTCTCGTCTCGTCTCTACCTACTCAGGTTATCTTGCGATCCTTTTTTCCAACCTCCACCTTCGAGCGATTCACAACTTCCCAACTCGCAACTGCCCGGGAGGCATTCAGTTACACAGCAATGAAGGTTCGTCATGGCCCCCTCTGGTCTTCCCATGGAGCGCACAAGAACATGGCCCTCTACTCGCTCGAGGTGTTATGTTATGTTATCTTCATTCCCTCCTCATCCGACTGCTTCAAGCCAAACCCCCCTCCCCTCCCCTCCCCCGCGTGCTCCACTCGCCTCGGGCGCTCTGCTCGTCGCTCCTCGTTATTTTCGCCGGCCTCCCCGGAGACTCCGAACTAGCCGCGATCATCCCCAAAACTAACCGTCATTCCCTTCGTACAGGCCCTTC